>CAUYRH010067170.1:0-24526 GCA_963574655.1 Perodicticus potto | reverse complement strand
AACCATTCACATTTATAGAAACTAAAGATAAGTTACTCGATTGTGAAGACGATATTGTGGGACCTTTCGCCATCGTAGAGTTTAGTATGTGGTTCAAAGTTCTGCTTGAGTTTACTTCTATGGTGGGGGTTTGCGCTGGTTGTTGTGGAGGATAGGTCTGAGGATATGTCTAGATACTTTTGGATATATAGATATCATGGTACAATTATCTACAGTATCCAGTACTGTGCACGCTGCACTGGTTAGCATCCCAGATAGACAGCCTAGGTGTGCTGGGGGTTGTGTCTTCCAGGCTTGTGTCACGTGCACACTCTGATGTTCATGCAACAATGAAGTTGCTTAATGACACACTTCTCAGAACATATCTCTGGATTTAACCAACACATGACTGCAATCCGACATGATCATTGATACATTGATTGGTTTGTAATATGTCATTACTTCAAGTAAACAGGTTGTGAATTTTCTAATAGAAGACAAGCTAGCTTGTTTTCATTCCCAAAGAATCTGTCTTTTTATTTGTTTGGTATACGTACTTCTTTTAAATCGATTGTTCTTTCACAGTTTTTTTTTTAATTTTTAATTTTTAGATTAGGAGCCAAATTTGAGTTTAACATCATAGGAATGGAAAGATAATTAAATTAACATTAAAATAATAATGATGGTCCATTTAAAAGTTATTAGCAGAGAGAAGTCTCTTGGCAGCCTTAAACATTAGTGCCCTCACTATAAAGTTTGAGAAAGAAAACAATCAAGCATATCAAAGTAAATTTAAAAATACATAAACAAAGCAACAGGTTTTTAGTTTGAGATGATGACCTGATGATGTGCAATTGGTTCCTTTCCTAAGATGAAAATGCCTCTGCAAAAATAATGGCAGATGTAAAAAATTGAGTCACAAATTTAAACACGGGGTGAAAGCTATGTAGGAGAAATGCAGTTATCTGAGTTTAATGAAAGAAATGTCAATACAATTTGGTAGATAAAATGAATGGGATTGGGCTAATAGAACGTATAGAACTTGCCAACTTAGAATGTGTGAAGCAATAGCTACAGCCTACTAACTAGCTTGTTGGAGAGGTGTTGAGTTTAAAGTCCTCAGTAAGTTTAGAGGAGGAGAGTAAGAAATAAGGCTAAAAAGTGAATTAAAGATATGTACACTAGACGACAGCCATTTACTCACAGTCAAATTGGCAATAGCCAAAATTAGACTGCTGTTCTCAAAATGGTGGAAGGCATTGTCAGGAGAAAGTTTAGATTTTTTTTTTTTTTTTTGTAGAAGCAGAGTCTCACTCTCTCGCCCTCCGTAGAGTTCTGTGGAATCACAGCTCACAGCAAAATCCACCTCTTAGGCTTGAGCGATTCTCTTGCCTCAGCCTCCCAGGTAGCTGGGATTACAGGTGCCTGCCACAACGCCCAGCTGATTTTTGATGCAGTTCGGCTGGGGCCGGGTTTGAACCCACCACCCTCAGTATATGAGGCTGGCGCCCTACTCGCTGAGCCACAGGCGCTGCCCAAAAGTTTAGATTTTAATCAAAGTTAATACTGAACCCTTGGATCTCATGGTGAGGTTCATTTTATCATAAGACCAAGAATAATTCCCAAAAGGAGAAAATGGGGGGAAACTATCACCAGAAAACTAGATAATTCATAAAAAAGATAATTATTTTTTAATTAAAAAAACCCCAAATACATGAAAACAAACAAACAAAAAACCCTTTGAATTAATGATTCTCAAACTTTAGCATCCATAAAAATCACCTACTGATCTTATTAACATCAGATTTCTGATTCAGAATTGCAATTTGAATTTTTAGCAAATTGCTGTTTTATGTTGATATTACTTTTCCTGAGTCTATACTTTGAGGGTCACTCTTATGTATAAAACAGTCACTGAAAAAATAATACTACTACAGAGGGGATAAGGATACTTTCTCAAAAGGAAAAATCCTAAAACAAACACACAGTTGATATTGAAATAACTTCTAAAATTCATGCAGTTAATAGAAATTAAATAAAAATTAATAAAAGGCTAAGAAAAATGAGGCTAAACATTCCCAAAATATAATAGAACAAAAAAGCAATTAAAGACTGCCAAGTTTTAATCAGCAGGAGTCTTGGATTGAAAGAACACAGAGGAGAGAAGGGAATTTTTAAAGAGTTAGACACAAAACTTCTTAGAATGAGAAAACGATGTCTCAAAATGCTTTTCATGTATGAATAAATACTACCTGCAATTTAAACTGTACGTTACCGAATGGAACAAAAAGGTGTATTGAAGAAGACAAATGTATTAAAGTTGATAAATACAAGGATATTTTAGCACATTTGTGAATATGTACACAAATTGAGGGAATTTTGTGAAAAAGCAAGCAAAATTAGAATGACACTAGGCAAAATAAAAAAAGTAAAACCAGGAGAACAGTTGAAGTTTTATTAAAAACAAAAAGTGCTTTGATCAAGAATGACTATAACGTGTCTTATTTTGGTATTTGAAAAAAATAATAATAGCTATATTAGTGATGTTATAACAAGAATGTCTGTGAAATACAAATGAAACTAAGAGTAGAGAAATAACAATCCTTGTCTGGCTATTTCCACCTTGGAAGAATGTCAGAGCATTAATTTCAAGTAATGTAACAGTTAAAGGATGGCAAGGGAGAAGGACTCACATTGAAGGGTCAATGTGAAATGTTGAACTTGGAAGACTCAGAAACTTCTCAGGGACAGTAGATCTGTTTACTCACTCGTAGACTTGGTCATTATCAATATAGTTGATTAAATATCTTCATGAAAAGAAGCTTAGAAGGAACAGTATTGATGTGGGGTGGGAAACTGGTAGCCCTGCTGAGTAAGTCTTAAGACCAGAATAAACGTCTTTGAGAAGATAAAAAAACACTGGGAAAACCAGCCAAAGCCAGCTGGGGCCAAGATGGGTAAGAAAAACAGCCTCAAGTTACATACACACACTGCTCATTGTACCCTGCTTGTAATGTATTAGTGTTCTAAAATAACTCTCTCCAGTGCCATGACAGTTTACAAATGCCATAGCAACTCCCATAATTTACCTAATGGGTAGTAAAACGGGGAGAGGCCCTTAGTTTTGGAAACTCATCACCTCTTTCCTAGAAATCTTATGACTAATCATCACTCCAAGTAACACAAAATTAAATAGATTGTATAAAATAAGAACCCCCAAACTCACAAAGTTGTGCTGTATGCTGTTGCTGTCTGAGAGATAACCACTGCCCCTTCTACGGGGGCAGCCTCTGTTTTCTTATTTTAATAAACTTGCTTTTGCTTCACCCAGTTAGCTCACTCTTGAATTCTTCCCCATGTGAAGCCAAGTACACACTTGACCTTCAGGCTGGACCTAAGTTTGGGGATCTATTTTCTTGTATCAAATTATCAGATGGATTTGATCATGAAATTTCACAGAAAAACTATAAAAACAATATTCTAAAAGATCAGTTCTCTTTAAAGACATAAAAATCAAAATAGTGCCAGAATTCTAGTGGAGAACACAGAATATCTTGAAGCAATATAGCAATGCTTTCAAGGGTTGACAATCAACACATTTCAATACATATTTATAGAAGTAACCATCAGAAAAATTTAAGAAGTTTTCCTGTAAAGAATACGAAAAAGAATGTGAAAGATTTTGTGGTGGGAGAATATGCTAGTTCATCAAAAGTGCTTTGGAATTAGTTATTTTACTTTTAGCATATCATATATTAATTTAAAAAGAAAGAAAATTAAAATGACCAAAATTTTGACCTTTTACATAGGCTCATGTCTTTTAGATTGGGTTGTTTTTTTAGCATGTTATAATTATAGACTATACATTTACTTTAATGGATACTTTCATGTTGATTAGCAAAATAGAAGAAAATCAGATACAGTTAGAGAAACCCAAAGAAAAAAAATTTATTTAAAACTTCATTTTGATTAAATTTAAAAGTGAATGGCCGGGCATTGCAGCGGGCACCTGTGGTCTCAGCTGAGGCAGGAGAATCGCCTAAGCCCAGGAGTTGGAGGTTGCTGGGAGCTGTGTGTGACGCCACAGCACTCTACTGAGGGCGATAAAGTGAGACTCTGTCTCTACAAAAAATAAATAAATAAATAAATTTAAAAGTGAAGAGCTTTTTTTTTTGTTTGTTCTGTTTTGTTTTGAGACAGAGTTCCACTTTGTCACCTTCAGTAGAGCGCAATGGAGTCACAGCTCACAGCAACCTCACACTCTTGGGCTCAAGCAATTTTCTTACCTCAGCCTCCTGAGTAGCTCAAACTCAGGCTGGTCTAAAACTCATGAGTTCAAGTGATCCACCCACCTTGGCCTCCCAGGGTGCTAGGATTGCAGGTGTGAGCCACCACGCCCAGCCTGAAGGGTAGTAACTGTTTCTCCATACATTCAAGACCTCTTGTTTTCTGTGAACATTTTCTCTGTATACACTCTAGGTTGACAGTTTTATCACATTTTTAAGAACTTTAAAAGTTGTTTTCAATTTTTTTCTGGTTTGCCTAATTCTGAATATGTCTGCTGTAAATCTTTATTTATTATTTGTACATGCATATCTTTCATTCTCTATGAAGTATATCTCCATATATGCATATCTTATATACATATATAAGTATACATTGCCTGAAATATTACACATAGTTGTAATGTATGCATATGTTTATATATATGTTTGTCTTCTTATTATAGATAGGTATAATTCATTGTTAGCTTTAAGAGTTTTGTTATTATTATGAGCTTGTGGTTTTCTTCCTATTTCCTCTTAGGGTTCTTTGAGTTTCTTAGATCTGGTTTGGTTTTATTTATTTGAAAAAGTGACCATTATTTCTTCATGTAATTTTATGTCTCCCTTTCTGAGACTCCAATTTCATGTATATTATATTACTTTATGTTATACCCCAGATATCCATGTTATCTTATTTTAGTTTTCAGTCTTTTTAAAATTTCTTTTGTTCTTTATTCTGGTTTGTTCCTATGTTTTCATGTTTACTAATATTTCTTCTGTAGAGTCTAATCTTCCATTAATGTTGTTTGAAATATTTTTATTTCAGTACTATATTGTTATTTTCAGAATTTAAATTTTGATCTTCTTTATATTTTCCATTTATTCTGTTCCTATTTGCATGCTTTTTTTTCGTATTCTTGATCTGGAATTTCTTATATAATGATACTTTATGGTTTTATGTTAGTATTTCATTACTTCTGTCATTTCTGATTCTGTTTCTGTTTTATCAAGTTTATTCTCATTGAGGATTATATTTTTCTTGCTCTTTACATGCCTGCAAGTTTTTGATGAAACACTAAACATTGTAACTTTTGTGCTGTTGGAAGCTAGATTTTTGCTTTATTTCCTTAAAGAGTGTCATGATAAGTTGGATAAGTGATAAGTTGGATTGTTTTCAGAATTTCTCTTAAGGTTTACTAGCTGTCAGCTTTTATTCTAGGACTAATTTATTTAGAAATAATCTAGAATACCTTTCTGCAGGTGTTGAGACATCTTTTTCTGAAGCACTCTCCTCTCTGGTACTCAGGTTCATACACTGCAGCTATTTCTGCCTCCCTGAAATCCAATCTCTGGCCTCCCACTCTGGCAAGTGTCGGGGTTCCATCTGAGCGAGCCCCTTTATTATTCTTCAGCCTGGAAACTGCATGGTAAGGGGAAACTTGGAGAACTATAGGGCTCAGGTTATTGTTCTCTCTTTTTGTAAGGATTATATTTTTTCAAGGAGACACACTGCCTATTGTTCAGTGATGTCTGAAAGGAGTTATTTTATATATTTTATTTAGTTTTGTAGTTATTTTTTCACAAAGCAGCAATTCCTATAGCAGTTAATCCTTCCTGGGCTGAAATGAAGTTCTTGTGCGTTTAGATATTGGAATGCTCAAAAGCTATGTATGTGGTCTTTTCAAGTTCCTTTTTTAACTCTTCTCCTAAATGATCTTATCCAGCCCACTCACTTTCCATGTTATTTATATACTGATGAATCCAGTATATAATTCAAGAGCCCAGACTTTTCTCTCTGCTGCACTATGGCTAGCTGCCTACTTGATATTTCAATCTGTTAGACCTTTCAGCATTATTCTGATGAAAACAGAACTATTGATTGTTAGGTCTGCAAAAAATGAAATCAACATTCACACAGTGGTTAAGGACAAAAACTTAAGAACCATCCTTGATTTCTCACTTTCTTTAACCCTCACCTTCAATACATCAACAAATACTGACGCTTCTTTCTCTAAAATACATGCTCCTTTTTACAATTTCTCATCGTTTTTTATTTTATAGGCTTCATTGAAAGCCTACAAAATTAATCAGAGGATATCACTCCTCTCTTAAAATTCTCATTCAAAAAGCAATGAAATAAAATCTTCCTACCATGGTCAGCACAGCCCTCTGTGATCACCTAATTTTGTCTTTTTATTTCTCTAGTGACTAACATTGAGCCCTACCAGCTACTTTCAGTCCCTCAAAGACAAGTTTGCTTCTACCTTCAGGAATTCACACTCAATACTTCATTTCCTTCAAAACTCTCTTAGATTTTGATGACATTTATAGGTCAATTTATATAGGGAACAATCTCTACTTTTTTCTTCCCTTCGTAGAGGTAGAAAGAAACCATCCCTGCCTCTTCTATAACATCCTCATTTTTATCTTCATATTTTTACTGAAGTTATATCCGTGTTTTCTTTTGTATCCATTTGTATCCAGATTCTCTTTTCTTCAACCAGGATGAAAATGTCTTTCTCAAGTGTTGGTAATTGATTCATTTTACTAATCAATATATTATTAGTTTTTAGAAGAGTGCCTGGTACAAGGCAGAAAGTAATTTAATACTTACTGAATATATGAATACATAAATAGTTACATTTCATTAGAAACATCTAATTTATATATGAATAAAGCATTTGATATAGAAAATGTTACAGCAATGAAATTTGGCATAGGTCAGTATAGAGTTTTGTCAGAAATTTTCTCTTGATATATGACATTATAATAAATGTTATTTTGTCTTTTGATTATGTTTAAAAGTGAAAAGGACTTGATCCAGTCAGAGGCATACAATAAAGACAAAATTAAAATATTCTTCATAATACTACATATTATCACCTTTGAAATATAATGAAATGCATATAAGTAGACATTATTTATTTTCTTCCTATTATTTTCTCTTCTATAACATAATAATAGAGAATCAATAATAAAAATATTTCTGGAGTATTTTTTTTATTAAATCATAGCTGTGTACATTAGCATAATCATGGGGTACAATGTGCTGGCTTCGTATACAATCAGAAATATTTTCATCCAACTGTTTGACATAAACTTCATGGGATTTTCTTGGTTATTGTATGAAAATATTTGTACTCTGCATTTAGTAAGTTTCACCTGTACCCTTCTAAGATGCACCATAAGTGTGATCTATAAACCAAATCTGGAGTATTTTTTAAAGAAAATTGTATTTACATAGATTATACTGGATTCTAAACCATAAAAATTTGATAGGTAAGGGAAGTATTTCCATAACTTATTTATATAATGTATATAACTTTTATAAACGTGTACATTTTCTTTCCATGCCTGCATCTTTCAGATTGAGCTTGTTATTAATTTTATTTATACTGTGCTATTTCTTTTTTTCTGTTCACATGTTTATCAATCAATAAAACTGTACTTTGCTCAAATCATGGAGAACAAGGCAACATCCTGAATGAAATGGGAAGCTTCCATCTGTGACGATTTTATGTTATTGATAAGTCTCCTGAAGTTTTTACTGAAAATATTTATTAAGTGACAACTTCAAATGAAATAAAAAAAAAAAAAAACTATACAATTTGGCTAAGTTATGAAGGCTCTCAAGCTTTCCAAATAAAATTGCTTTTCAAATAGCATGGAGAAAACATAGTGTGGCATGTTAAGAAATTTAAAGATATATATCTTTTATGTACAATTGCTGCCATGTGTGTTAAAACATATCCTGTTACAGTAGAAAAAACAAGGACTCTGCCATTTAGGATAAAACACTGGAATAAGAAATGAAGTGTATTTTTTCTTTTATAATTTAATCAAGTTTTATAATTTCTTTGAGGTCCAGTTTTTGTCTATGTGTTATATATAGTATCTAGCTCATTGCATTGGGATGATGATGAAATGAATAAATGAAAAGCAATCCTAAGAAACCTGGCATACAGTTAAACCATCAATAAAAACGTCATATATATATATATATTTATAAATAAATAGTGATTAATATTATTACCATCCATGAAATTTGTGTAAACACTACCTTGTAAGGCTGTTATGAGAACAAAATAAAATGTCTATAAAATAATAGGAAAGTATATTTTGGGGTACATAGTAAAACCATAGCAGAATAAATCTATTTTTATGATATTGTAAGAGTCAGAAGTGTTATAATAAAAGGTGTCACAGACTAGAAAACCTGATCTTTTTTCTTCCAAACATTTTTACCTTTTCTTGCTTTATTCCTTAACAATGATGCTCCACGCATGTTGCTGCTAAAGGCTTCTATCTCAGGCCACTCCCCAAACTTTCAACCAACCAACAAAAATGTGTTATGACACCTTTTCATTTTTTTTACTTGTTTATATATTCACTTATCTATTTATTTATCCATTATTCTCTCAACATGTATTCACTGATCTAGTAATTTACGTTAGGCACCATGAGAGGCTAGAGAGAGGAAGGAACCAAGAGCAAATGCCCCTGCCTTCATGCATTTCATATTCCACAGTAAGAGACTATTTTTATCTCTATCTAGGATGGAAAAGGAGTGGAATGGCATAGCACTGGGAAGGCTGCTTTGAATAAGGAGTAAGAAAGGTTTTTCTAGGACAGTGATATACAAATATAAATCTGAATAAAGTGAACATGATGATTGAGATACAGTCTCAACCCATGGTCTGGTGGACAAGACACGTGTATATAATGACAAATTATTCCCACTGAAATAATTACTGTGGTAGTGTGTTACATTGAAAGTTTTGACTGGAGTACCAAGATATGATAAATATCAGATATCAAATGAGTTGTGAGACTAATCAAAATGCAATTTTCATGGGAAATATAACAAGTTTCATGAGCCCTAAACCTCTTGTGCATTTCAAAGGTGAGGAAAATTTCTTTTTAAATATCAAGAGGATGATTTTAAAAAGATGAATTCCATAGAATATTATGGAGATTAGATCTAAGAATTTTAGAGAAAGTTTCGTAAACTGGGGTGTGAAGGCTAAGCTTTGTTTTTTTTTTTTTTTTTGTTAGGAGGCAGAGTCAGGAATTGGGTGATAGGAAGAGAAAGGTCAATTGAAGAAGTAACATTTCATATGAAGCCAACAATAAATAAGAATTGATAATTTTGATAAATTATCAATCAAAGATGCTGCGAAGTCCAGGGCACCAGAAGCTGATGCTCAAAATGGTGGTTGGAGTCCTATTCTATAGAGAGCTCTATAGAATTTTATCTATAGTTTTTGGAACAGCATTAACGGTTCATCATGGGGTAACAGGAAATCCAGGATATTTGTAGCATGCCCCTTGGGGATGGTACTTATATGTACCTGAGAGCTGTAAAATGAACACACAGCAACCTTCTGACCACACCTTTTGTTTTCACTCATATTGGCCCATTGCTGGTTTTAGGGATTTGGAGCAGGCACTATATAGGCTTCCTCCTGCACCTGAAGCATGAATCTTGTAGTGTCTAATGCAACAGGCTTGAAAATATATGCTAAAACAGCCTCCGTGGTGGTCATCAATTCATTACACTTGGGCTTTTGCTTAAGGCCTAACAATCATCGTCATTGTTTTCCTTTAACATATAGTAATAGTAAGCTATCGATGACCAAATTAAAACTTCTAGTTCAACAAAACTGAGTCACTGATGATACTTCAACTCATTCTCTGCAAAATTATGATCACAGAAGAAAATCCAAGCGAAATCACTGGACAGTTGAGAGCTCATTTCTGATTTAATTATTCGAGTCACCAGGGACCATATTTGATGAACTTTGTGCTCAGAATATCCATCCCCCTTTTTTCAATAGAGCTATCTTTGTCCTTTAGTAAAAATTATGTGGAAAAGAAAAATATCAGTGAAATGTACCTATAGTTGCTCTAATTTGAAAGAATTACATATGTCTTTACGTATTTTAATTTTTACTTGTCATATGCATTCAGGTATTTTATAGATCGAATCACCAAGTGTATATGCAAGAATCTCGCCCATGTTAACATTTAGCCCATGCCTCAATTCTTATTATAAAAAATGCTACAATGTACATACACTCATTATTCATTCTTTAACAAATATTTATTGAACAGCTGTACATGCCAGGTATGGTTGTAGACAATGAAAACTCCAGCTTAAATTCTAAAGGTCAGAGAACACCAATAAAGAAATAAATTATTAGAAATTTCCTTTCTGCCCTAATCTCATCACCACCTCCCATAAGGCAACGACTCCACTGATTTTTACCATCATAGATTAATACTGCCTGTTCTAGAACTTCATATCAATGGCATCACATAATATGTGCCCTTTTATGTCTGGCTTATTTCATTCAGCCTAGTATTGACATTTATTCATATTATTATACATAAGTAGTCTACTTCTATTTTTCAGTGGAATGTCTATGAACACTCCACAATTTATTGACTTATTCCCTTGTTGATGGCTAGTTGAGTCTTTCCAGTTTGGCTATTGTGAATACACTTTCTAGAAATATTCATTTACAAGTTGTATGTGCATATGTGTCTGTGTGCATAAATGCTTTAATTTCTTTAGAGTACATAACCAGTGGGAGAAGTTTTGAGTCAGATTTAGTACAGGCTTAACTTTAAAAGAAGTACCAGGTAGTTTTGAAAAGTGTTATATAATTTTACATTCCTACTAGCAATGTACTTCTGTAGCTCAATAATCTATATTGTAGGCTTCCTAAAATTTTAGCCAATGTAGTGACTGTGAAGTTGTATCATTGTTTTAATTTATATACCCTTGATGAATAAAAGTTGAGAAACTGAGCCATTTTTCTGGTGTTTATTGAACGTTTCTTATTGTATCTGTTTTTTGTTTTTTTTTTTTTGAGACAGAGTCTCACTATGTCACCCTCAGTAGAGTGATGTGGTATCACAGCTCACAGCAACATCAAACTCTTGGGCTTAAGCAATTCTCTTGCCTCAGCCTCCCAAGTACCTGGGACTACAGGTGCCCACCACAATGTCCAACTATTTTTAGAGATGAGGTCTTCCTCTGGCTCAGGCTGGTCTAGAACCTGTGACCTCAGGCAATCCACACCCCTCAGCCCCGAGAGTACTAGGATTACAGGCGTGAGCCACCGAGCCCAGCCTAGTGTATCATTTTTAAATTTGTATACCCCTGATGAATAAAAGTTCTTGAGAAACTGAGTCACTTTTCTTGTGTTTGTTGAACATTTCTATATCTTTCTTTGAGATATATTGTTTCTATAGTTTTGCCTGATATTTATTGTTTCTTCTTTTTAGTAGCAGTATCTGTATTTTATATGCTAAATGCATGCAAGTATGTTCGTAGAAAATATTTTCAATTCTGTGACTTGCCTATGCATTTTCTAATGACTGTCTTCAGGTGAGCAGATAATTTTAATAGTAGGAAATTGATATTCTTTCACAGTTAGTATTTTCTTTATCCTTACAAAGAAATCATTGCTTACCTGAAGACCTCTAAGTCATACTTCCATATCCCCTGTAGAAACTTTATAATTTTAATTGTTAAAGGTGTGGGAATATGGATCTACCTCAAAACCAATTCCTTTATTCTCCTTTATTAGGGTCACATATTATTTTCTCCATATGGATAGCCAGTTTTTCCAGCTCCCATCTTTACTAAAAGACTTTCCTGTCCTCAATGTTATTCACGTATCATTGTTTAAAATCTTCTTACCATAAAACTATGGGTTTATTTCTGGGTTTCATTCTGTTCATTTTATTTAATTTTCTATCATCTGTCAATGCAATTATGCCTTAATTACTATAACTTTATGGTAATTCTTGAGAAGTGTCTACCGTAACTTCTATGCCATGTGGCCCTTTCTGTAGAGCAGCTCAGTACAGCAGCCCGAGCTTCAAAGGTAGCAATTAAATTTTTCATCAGGGTAGATGTTGCAATCTTATGTAACATAATCACATACAGGTACTCAAGTATATGCTGCTTTCTAGGTGGCTGTCTGTTTGTTAGAAGCAAGTCACCAGTCTTACTTACACTTAAGGACTTTAAGCACTTTCTTTAAAGTGCTAAATAGCATCAATTCAAGGAGACTGAATTTGTGAGGACTTCCTTAGAGTCTTTCCACCCCACAGTATAATTATAAAAACATACAGGTGTCAAAAATTAGTTTAGCATGTTATGATGCAATCAAACACTAAGATCTAAAAAGAACTTCAGAAGTAAAATACCAGAAGTAATCATGGTTTTATGTAAAGTAAATAAAATGGTAAAAATATATGTGCAGATTGATTCCTACTAAATCTACTAAATAATTCTAAACTATAAGCAAAAAAAAAAAAAAAAACACTTCGAAAGTGAAAGTGTTAAAATATTGTCAGATTTTACTTTATAGTAGTTTTTGTTTACTTCTTTGTAATCTTTTTCTGATTTTCCAAATTATGCATGGCATATTAATTGTATACAATTATATTTGTACAGTTAGAAAAAAATGATAAATTTCACCAATAAAAGTCTGAACTAGCTTTCTATAGAACTGTTTCATTTCCTTACTTCTCTGGTTGGCAGAGGATTGACTATGATCCTGAAATCCAGGAATCGGCAAACTTTTCATTGTGCCTGTCAACTGTCAAGAAAATCTGACTATTTACAAGAAGCGCAGTGATCCCTGGCAGCTTCCTGCCATTGCAGCAAAATCTCATCAGGATTGAAAGAAACCTCTCTGGGACAGACATCTGACTTCCATTGCAAATTAAAATCATTGAGTACAAAACTGAAACATCTTTATGTGAAAAACTCCATTCAGGTCCAAGAAAACTGCTGAGTCTGTGTGGGAACATGGTGTGGACATATTTGAAACAATCTTCTTTGAATGTTTCCCTGTACATGTTTCTAAAAAAACACACATAAGTTCATTAAATATAATCTTAGTTACTAGTTGTAAATGAAATAAAAGTATGTGGAACACTATAATTATATCTTCAAAATGAAGAAGATTATAATATATATTAAGAGTTAAGAATTCATTTTAACCAACTCTTATTCTCAATCTTAAGTGAAGATACTGAATGCTAAATAGTAAGAAATACTACAATTAAATCCCATATCAGCACCACATACCCCATACTGTTTTAACAAGCAATCAACTAAACAAAGGCATGTTATTTTCTCTAAGTTAGAAGAAAACTGGGATTAGGTCATGAATCAATCTCTCTCTCTCTCTCTCTCTCTCTCTCTCTCCCTCTGTCGTCCACCCCATCATCTCTCCCTCTGCCTTAGGTCATATGGGTTACTATAATGAAATACCATAGATTGGTGGGTTATTAACAATAAAAATTTATTTCTCACAGTTCTGGAGGGTGAGAAGTCTAAGACCAAGGTGCCATGAGATTAGTGAGGTCCTGGGTCCTGTTTCCTTGTTCATAGTGGCACCTTCTTACTATGTCCTCACATGGTGAAAGAGTGAACAACCTCCCTCGGGTCTCCTTATAAGGGCACTTATCGCATTGATGGAGGCCCCAGCCTTATGGCTTAATTACCTCCTGGATGCCCCTATCTCCTAATGTTACTGTCTCGGTTAGGCATTAGGTTTTCAGTGTATGAATTTTGGTGGGACATACACATTCAAACCATAGCATCCTCCCTCTTCCTCTTTTTCTCTTACTCTTACACACACACACATACACACACACCCTCTGATTTGTTGCTAATTTTCATTCATAGTTTATTTTATTTCTTTCCTTTACCACTTCCCTCAGACTGAAGAAATCTCTACCAGTTTCCATTTCATGCTAACAAATACCGGGAATACTGAAAGGATCTGCAATTCATCACCTTTTCCAATGAGGGAGAGGGAAACACCAGGCAAGGCAGACATATCAAGGCTTAATAAGCCGCATGCATAGTCCGTATAATATGAAGGCTAAGTCCAAGGACTCGTATTTTATTGGCCTGAATCACACTTGCCATTTGGCATAGTTCATGGTACTTAATTTAGGACTGAAAATGTACATGGTACATATTGGGGGCAGGGGCTGTTTTTCTCATAAACATATTTTTTCACTGCAATTGAATGTAAGAAACTGAAAATTTTCTACTCAGAGGTTCTCAATACATAGTGTCACAGAAAAGTGTCAGAGAATCGCAGATAAGAGAAACACTCTCCGACTTCCATGTCATACGTTAAATCCGCAGCAACAAAACATTATATTAATCTATTTGACAAGGAACACTAGAATTATTGTTCAATTTATATCTGATCTGAAATGTCTGATCATAAATACCATCTAGAGAGAAAGGCGAATTCAATATTTTCCTACCTTTACTTTATTGTCAATTTTGTTTAGTGACCTCCTGATACATTCAACTATAGCTATGCTAATATTTTACTTAAAACTATGAATAAATTGAGTAAATTCATAACTTTAAAACTGCTCCGTTTTTATTCCAAACAAGTGATTTTTTTATCAGTCTCATTTTTGTAGAGAATAATGTTATGGATGAAAATTAATACATTTTTTTAAAAGTCTTTGAGCCTCCTGAGTTATTGTATCCAAAGAAAATCAGGGGAAAATTCCTGTATATGCCACATAGACATCCTAAGGAATTATTGTCATCTCCATTTAATGTGTAATTTAAAAAATTACTTTAAAGGGAATAGAAACTCACTGAAATTTATTGACTAATATTTAATAAGCTTCTCTGCATTCGTATACACTTTGCTCACTTATTATATACCATATTTAATCATCAAAACAACCCCCAAGAGGATATTTTTATGACATTATTATAAAGTGAGCAAATGGAGAGAAAGGAAGATGGTTGAGTAGAGACAATGGTTGCCAGATCAATCCAGAAAGAAGAAAATGGTTCAGATAAAAAAAAAAGGAAGAAGATGGAGAGGAAGAGGAAGAAGAGGAAGAGGAAGAGGAAGAGGAAGAAGAAGAAGAGGAAGAGGAAGAGGAAGAGGAAGAAGAGGAAGAGGAAGAGGGAGAAGGAGGAGGAAAAGGAGAAGAAAATAAAAGAACAGAAACACCTCTGGGGTAATTCTGAGGGAAAGGTGCCACAACTTATTGGAGGTTCCACAGGAAGTTGTGAAGCAGAACAAGAAGAAACAAACTGTCAGCAAAGACCAACCCTGGAGAAGTGTGGTCCCAGTGGAAGAGGTAGGTAGGGGCTCTGTTCTGTTTCTCCTTCACTCCTACCCCTGGTAGTCAGCGGGCTCCTGAGCCGCTGGACAGCTTTTCTACCCTCACGAGATTTAAAGCTGCTACAACAACTGAACTGGGAGCTTCTCGAAGACAAAGCATCAGGGTCAGGGTCAATGCCAGGGTCATTTCCTGTCACCCTGGCGGGAGCCAAGATAACAGACACCATAAGCATTCTCCACCCATAGTGCGCCTCTGTCCTGCCCAGGGACTCCCAGCCCTTCAGTTCTTTTAAAGCAAGTTAGCAGAAACCCAGGGAAGCCACGAGGTTAGTAAGTGGTAGAAATGGGATTTAAAACTAGATGTGTTTGACTTCAAGACACCAGACTAGAATTTCTGACGTCTCTACGAGAATCTCTTAAATTCTCAAATAGAATTTTGATTATGTGCACCAATTAAGTATAGTTTTATTAAGTTTCTGTGCTGATTATGAGCTAACATTCATCTACCACCCATTTATATACATTATGAACACTGAAATATGTCACAGTTTTACAAATTACTGTCAGTAACACATACTGTGAATATTTGACAAATTATCCATTGAAACAATTATCATATTAAAATTTTATGTTGAAGTACTATATATTGTGCATTTGCTTGAATATATTTATGCCAAGAAGAATGAAAAGCTATCACGTTAGCCTGACAACAATGTGACAAACGAACAAAATCAAAGCAACTGTGTTTATGGAAAAACAAGCCTACACAAATTTTTCTGAGTACAGTGGCATTCAAATGTGGTTTCTACCCTTACATTAAATAAAAGATGGAATTTGTATGATAAATGGATTTATATAAAGAAATGCATAGAAGTGTGACTGTCCTCTCGTTGAGACATGAGGCTACACTCACTTTCTGGAACTGGTGGGCCTCCCTGAACCAGCCTCCCCTATTCATATGGATCTTCTGGGACTGCTTTGGTCTCCCTGGGGGACCCCAGATTCAGAACAGGACGTAGCAACATCAAAATGGCCAAACCTAGGTACCTCTCTCTGTCACAATATGCGATTCCAAGCAGAGACCATGTTGTGAACGGAGTGCTAGCATCCAGCAGCGGCAGCATTGGAGGCATCAAAGCAAAGGGGAAAAAGGCCCAGAACCTGCAAGAAGTGAGGGAGCCAGGCGAACAGTTGGTAGTAAAGGGGTCAAGGTAGAAGTAACCACAGTACAAATGTCCTGGGGCAGGTGCGCAGCTGGGAGGTGGCGATGAGGGAAGGAAGAGTGGAAGGAGATGAAATCAGAGAAGAATCAGAGTCATCATTTAAAAAGGCCTCGAAAAGGAGTTTGAATTTTATTCTGAATGAATTTTACTCTGTATGAAATAGAGAAGTTGAGTTTGAATTGTACTCTGAAGAATTTTACTCTGTATAAAATAGAGAAAGCTAAAGGGTAGTCACATGGTCTCTTGGATTGAGCCAGATTCAAATACTCTATCCATTACCATATTCGTGTGAATCAGTAGCCTGATATGTTTTGAAAGTTTTGGGTCAGGGAAGTACTGAAGATGTAGAGAAATCCTCCTTGGAAGAGTTAGATATGAAGTAGGACCCTCAAATTTGGGTAGGTGTGAGATATGTAGCCATCCTTCAGGGTTATTGCAAGGGAAGACATAATTGATGTATAGCAAGCACCAAATAATAACTACTGACAGTTATTGACCCCTGTTATGTGCATCATTAACTTTCTCTACAACAGATGAACAGAACTGATTACACTATGCTTTCTTTAATCTGGTAGTACATGATCTACTGGAGAAAACGGTATCTAAATAAGTTTTAACATAATTCCTATCACGCTGCAAGTCACTCAGTACAAAATAATAAACATTGAACATGAACACATAAAATTACTGAAATAATTTTGTAATGATTATCTCTATGGAATATCATGAGTCAAAAACATGTTGGTGGCTGCCTAGAGTCCAACTCTACTATCAAACTCTTCTACCAGGAAAACCCTGCAATGAGTCATTGAGTGGGTAAAATGTATAATGAAAAAGTGTCTGATGATTACATGCATGTTCTAGATGAAGCACTAACTCACCTCAATTAATTTCTACTGCCTCCCCTTGCACTTTTTCATGTTCAGTGTGAGATATAATTCCTACACTGATTCTTCCTCAGTGTCATTTTGAGAATAAAATAAGACAATAAATGTGAAACTGTTCAGTAGACCATGAAGAAGTCTGCACATGTCAAGGAATTAGGTAATTATATCCACCACTGGGTTTCTTATCACAGAAGAATTTGGAATCTAAGGACGCTTTTTCTTAGGATTTAAATAACTTAGTCTTAATAAAGAGACTGCACCTGAGTGAAAAAGTGGATAAAAGACGATGGATACTTTACATCTTTTGTATTAACCTGAATGGAGTTGAAACACATTCTTCTGAATAAAGTATCACAAGAATGGAAAATCAAGTATCCAATGTACTCAATATTAATATGAAGGCAGTAGGGGATTCAATACACGCCCACACAGAGAAAAACTCAATTCACTTTGGAGGGAGGGTGAGGAGGGTGGGGGATAGGGGAGCAGAGAGGGGAATTGGTTGCTCCCACCTAAAGGGCACAATGTAACCGCTTATGACAGGTCACAACTAAAAATGCAAACATTGTAACCTAATAGTTTGTACCCTCATATTAATCTAAAATTAAATATATATATATATAAAGAAAAGTGGAAAATAATAACTACTTGTAGAAATAGCACAAATAAATTTGGAAGGTTGATTGCCCTTTATGGTGTATGCTTATGGACTCGTAGTAAAATATTTTTATTTTTTTATTTTATTTTATTTTATTTTTAAATCACAAATAATTTATTCTTCCGTTAGAGTTGATACAGTTTTAAATAGAAACAAAGTACACAGTGGTGGAAAATTGGCACAGAACCTAAAAGCATTTCAACCACAATAAGGCTATCCATGCTTTATCTGTCCAAATTTGATGTCCATTTTCTACTGTTGAAATCGGAAAAAAAAATCAACCCTATTCTGACCTTGAAACACACACACTCACATTCTCTCCCTCTCATACACACAGAGAGACACACTGAAATTCCTCCTTTTGATTAGGGATACTTTACACATTTTTATTTCAGGGTTCTTAACTGGAAAATATTTTTGTTCATTAGTTTTAAAACAGTACTTTGTGGGCGGCGCCTGTGGCTCAGTGACTAGGGTGCCAGCCCCATATACCAAGGGTGGTGGGTTCAAACCTGGCTCTGGCCTAACTGCAACAAAAAAATAGCCAGGCATTGTGGCGGGCGCCTGGAGTCCCAGCTGCTCGTTAGGCTGAGGCAAAAGAATGGCCTAAGCCCATGAGTTGGAGGTTGCTGTGTACTGTGTGACACCACAGCACTTTATCGAAGACAATAAAGTGAGACTCCGTCTCTAATAAATAAATAAATAAATAAAACTGTACTTTGTGCTAACCTATCAACAACCATGACAGACAATCACCAAAAATTTTGCTTTAAAATTTATTATCTGTCAGAAAAGTTTTATGCTCTAACCTGAATGGTTGGTTTTCTATTTGTTAATTTTTTTGTTTTGCTTTTTGTTGTTGTTGTTGTTTTGTAATTTTTTTTGAGACAGAGTCTCACATTGTCACCCTCAGTAGAGTGCTGTAGAGTCACAGCTCACAGCATCCTCAAACTATTGAGCTTAAATGATTCTCTTCCCTCAGCCTCCCAAGTATCTGGAACTATAGGAGTCTGCCACAAGATCCAGCTATGTTTTGAGAGATGAGGTCTCTCTCTGGCCCAAGCTGATCTCCAACTCACGAGCTCAAGCAAACCACCCTCCTCGGCCTCCAAGAGTGCTAGGATTACAGGCCTGAGACACCATGCCTGACCGTTTGTTAATGTTTGACAAACTAAAAAAATGTATATCCAAATGTAAGCCTTGTAAAGCAGATGAAATATTGATTTCTCTTATAAAAGAAAATTAAAAAATAAGATTCTAATATTAATACCAGACCAAACAGTTATTTTTGGAGGATTATTGGTCTGCTAACAAAGGAGATTTGGGCTTTATAGTCACATGAGGAAAGGAGTTAAAATCTTGAGTGTGCACAAAGGTAGGGTTGGAAATAAAATCTTCCATTAATCTGGGACATGCAACATTTTTTTTTTTTTTCTGCAGCTTTTGGCCGGGGCTGGGTTTGAACCACCACCTTTGGCATATGGAGCTGACGCCCTACTCCTTTGAGCCACAGGTGCAGCCCCCAAGAATTTTTAACTATATGAGAACATTGGTGAGAGGTGAAAAAATTACTCTATTCAGTAGTATAGAGAAAAATTTTTCTTGGGTGGATTGGACTCTGGGTAAAAGTAAAAGCAAAAACTAAAAATTTCTGTCAGTTGGTCTGTACTTATACGGACTAGAAAACCCACACTGATAAATCAGTTTAAAAATTTAACATCCAATTCAAATGAGGTCTATATAGTTGCTATTGTAATTATTGTTGCCATTACTTGTGGATACATCACTAGTAGAGTAATTATTATACTATGGTTCTTTCACAATAATGCAGTAAAAATACACAGCATTTATGATTTTGTGTAGGTACGGACTTAACGTCAGACTCCTACAGCAGATAAGGAGGCATCATGGCATCATCGGGAAGCCTGACATCTGTAAAATAAAGCTTAGGATTAGAATTTGGCCACACTACCTGTTAGCGTGAATTTGGACTCTTTACTTTTTAGCTCATATACTCCTTCTTATTTGTAAAAAGTAAATAATAATAGTACATATTTTATAGTCACCAGCTGTTATTAAGCTTATGTTATGTGGCTAAAAAGCAGTTTAGTAGTAAACTATTTAGTAGTTTAGCTAAGACTTTCAGACTCGTCTGATTAAAAATCCCATAGATTCTTCACAAACATGCTTCACCCCAAGCAGAGATTTTATTATGTTCTCCAGAGTCCTCTGATTTAGTGGCTTAACTAGCAAATATTGACACTGAGGCATTTCTCCTTGGAAGATATTCTCAGAACTCGTCTTATGAAAACTTGAGAATTAGCAATGTTTTGCATGGCCAGAAAATTCTGTGATGGCTACTTTTTGTATTAATTGATTAATTAATTAATTAATTTAATTGTCACCCAGGCTGGAGTGGAGTGGTACAATTATAGCTCATTGTAGCCTGGGATTCTGGGACTCAATCCTATTGTATTGGCTTCCCAAAGCGCTGGGATTTTAGGTGTGAGACATCACATCTGGCTAACTTTTAATTTTATTATTATTATTATTATAATTATTTTGTAGCAACTAGGTTTCACTATGCCACTCAGAATGGTGTCAAACTCCTGACCTCTCGTGACCTCTCAAAGTGCTAGGATTACAGGAATAAGCCACCATACCCAGTCTCCATAAGGACTGGGAACAGAGACTCAATTTAGTCTAAATTTCAAACCATCAAGGCAATTGTTCAGTGGTATAAATATAACTATTGATATCAACCCACAAAAGTGAAAACCTTTGTTTTAGGTTGTGAAAAATACTTTGTATCTAGAAACATTGTTATGAAAATTAATAGTGTGTAAGTCATTTTGCAAATATATATTAAATAGATCTGGGAAAAGTAATGTAATTCTTTCATTAACATGATATTTAGACATAAAAGCTATGGGGAAATGCTGTATTGAAATATTTGGGGTTTATTTGCCTATAGGTTACACAGGAACAGTAAAGGTAAACTATTACAAATAGAAAACTATAGAAAGGAAATAGATCCAGTTATTCATAAGAAGTCTGTTTAATTTTCAATTGCAAGTATTATTTTGTGTTTTGTAATTTTCTTTTTACATTATAGCATAGATTTTTCCTATATTATAATTTTTTTAATAAAAATTATTTTAATGGGTAAACATGGATGACAAATTATAGTTCATATTTGTACACTAAATTTAGTTTCTTTTTATCTTTTCTTTCTGCTTTTACTTGTTAAATATTTTTCTAGTTTATTATTACATATTGGAAATAAATATTTGTATGTAGAGACCATTAGGTATATCCCATTACTTTGTTACAGTTGTTTTTAAGAAGTGAGTTGTGTGAATATTCCTAATACATGTTATAAAATTGAAAGTTTCTATTTGAATGAAAATCAGCAAGATAATTCATTATTAAATATTAAGCATTTAAGTTATTTGCTTAATTATTTTGACCAATTTGCTTTTAAACAAATTAATAAGATACACTAAAGGACTAAAGGCTACATTGAAGTCTTACCTCATCTCCTTTTTAACTTATATTTATCAAAAATTTAAAATGCACATCTAGCTATAGATCTAAAATTATGCTTTGAATCAGATAATTTGAATATAAATAGTTAACATAAGTACTATTCAAACAAAAACAGTTTTGAGTATGCCTGTTTTACACTGTGAAATGTCTAACTGTAATTTTGTTTAGGTTTTTGATTTAAGGAACTACACTCTCAAATTCAATTAATATCTTGGAGGACACTTAGGCTCTCAGACTCCTTGCTGGGACTCATTAGACGATATAACTATACACTTTTTTTCCAGCAAAACAAACTGTAGCTTGCACAAAAAGTGCAAAATAAAATAACTGCAGAAAGAAATGATTCCAAACAGCTGTAAAATGTCAAAGAAAATGCCAAATATGGTAAATTCATAGTATCTTGCTTTTATTATATTAACCAAACTGCAAAGCTACCTTTTTTTTAATTTTAAAGGGAGACTGATGAAATTATTTATGCTGTAAAGTGTGGATCCACTACAAATGCTAGGAAATTATTAAAAATATGTAACAAAGTAATGCTTGATAAATAATAAGGAGTATTCCATCTCAAAAGAGTTAGGTTATAAATTTGATTTTAGTGCTAGTTCTTATAAAGATTAATTTCATTATGAAAGGTTATAATTTACTTTCCACCTAGGAAGCAAAATGTTTGTCTTGGGTTATATTTGCATTTCTTTTTTAATAGTCTCATTCCATTTTTGACATGCAAAAATATTTATATTCAGGGAGGTCTAGTATTTTTGTACTCTTAGCAGTACAAAGAATAACCAGCTTAGTTGTGACTGTGAAATTCTGTCTCATTCACGTTCACCTCCAGGAATGCGGGAAACCAAGCAGCGTTCCTGAATCAATTATGATGATCAGATGGAGAAACCTTCATAGAACTTTCATATCAACACTGGCTTTTCTCCAAAAAGTAGTAATTCAAAGACGTAGTTTTTATTCCAAAAGAATTTTTACTTTTATAGAATTCTAAAATTGGAACTATCTTAAATTTTCATTTTGATCATGCTCTCAGCTTTGTGGGGGAGGGGTAGGTGTGCCGCAGGCAGGTTGGGCTTCTGTGCTGAGTTTAACTTCCTACTCTCAGTTGCTCTTCCTCCTGCCCTAATTCACACCTGATTACCTCTTGTCTCCTTGATTGCAGCAGTGCCTGTTAATTCTTCTCCTAGCTCCCAAAATCCCCCCTTCTCAAAGCCTCACTTCCGTATGTTGAGCTATTGTCACAACAAGGCTATATAACCAGTCGCTTAACAACACAGTAGCTGAGACTGCAATCACCTATTTTCACTGATCAGCAGGTTCCCTGAACCAGTTCATGCCACCTCCTTTATAAAACCTTTCTTTCGGTTTCCACACCTTGACAACTATCAGCTCACCCCAAATGCACACCTATATTCTGCACACAATTTTTCACAGTAGATATTTATTCAGAAATATTTATTGACTGCCTACTAGAATAGGTATTCGGGACAAATTAATAAACAGAATAGAGATTTCTTCTAATTTAATTTACTGAAGTTCCTGTCTCTCTCCTACTTACGCTAAAAACTCCTTCAGATAAATTACCTACCTCTGCATCTGCAGAGTGCTTGGCATACGTTTGGTGCTTGGTGATTACATAAATAAATAAATGAATAGATGAATAAATAAGTTGATGCACGATGGAGTCTTAAAAACCTTTTTTGTGGCTGAGCCCTCTTGGATAATGAGTTCAAGGACTGTATACGGCATAACATACACAATATGAGCATGTTTGATACAGAAGTGAATCTTTTTTTTAACTCTCTAGTCTAAATGGAAAAATTATTTTTAATAATAATCATACCAGAAGAACATAAAATTAATTAGTAAAATATATATGATAGAAAATAAAGGAAAATAGCTAATAAATTAAGACCAATTACATTTTTTTGTTTTTTTCACAAGTAAGAATATATTTATTGGTCTGTTCCAATAATGAATATAAAAATTCAGTTTCCAATTTCTTAATTAATTCTTTACTTTTCAAGTTAATAACTTTGAAAACAAATTATGTGGGGGACAGAGGCAAGATGGCTGACTGGAGCCAGCTTTCCACAGAGGCTCCTGTTCAGGAGAGTTAAAGGACAGAAGTTTAGTAAGAAAGCAGATGGTTTGGAACTGAGCCAACAGAGAAGGTTGGAGAATGTACATAAAACTTGCTGAGGCAAGCTGTGACCCCAAGGATACAAACAAAAGGCACAAAATCCATCCCCAAGCAGACAGGAGTCCCTTCTCCCATGAGAACAGCTCTCAGTATATTTTCTACAAACAAGTGAGCAGAGTTCAAACGTCCTCCCATTTTATCCCACCCATGGGAGAGACCCTCTAAAAACTGGATCTCCTTCCCTTACTAGGGTGCCATGGCATTCTCCTGACCGGCATAAAACTGTATAAAACTGTTTATATTCTCTACCTGAAATTCTGAACTTCCAGCACTCCCCTCCTCTATCACCCTGAGGTCTGAAAGCCAGATTCTTGGGCACTTTCTCAAGAGGTGTGGACAGGGCGTGGGCTGGGCAGGTCTGTGCTGATTCTGTAGTATAGGGCTAAGGAGAAAATGGTAAACTGAAGGAATCATATGGGAAAGGAAGGAAGTGCTCCCTAGCACAGAGCATCAGCAGCACCAGTGGGAATGCTAGGGTTCACACCCCTGGGGATATTTTGGAAGGACACTCCTAATCTCTCTGGGAAACCAGAGAAAGCTGGGCATCTTCTCCAGTGGAAAAGACTGGCAGAATAGATCTGGAACAGTAACACAGACTCCATGAGCAAAAAGACT
>CAUYRH010067162.1:0-10933 GCA_963574655.1 Perodicticus potto | reverse complement strand
AGTGATTAAGAAAATGCTATGAGGGCTATCTCTCACAGTACGATCAAAATGTTTCTGATTGTATATGAAGCACATTCTGCCCTATGATTGCACCAATGTACACAATTATGATTTAATAAAATTATTTAAAAAAAAAAAAGTAATCTTGGAGACTAACTTGACATTGCCAATAAAACGGAAAATCCTCCTCTAATCCAGCAATTCCACTTCCTGGTATATGCCTTACAGAATTCACATCATATATGCAGTGACATCTGTATCCTACACGTAAGCATTCTATATATAATATCTGCACAAAGATGCAATTACTGCATTCTTCCTATAAGCAATACAACCTCCTAAGAGTATAATACAATACTTTAAGGGACTTAAAATGAATGAACCAGATTTAACCTATCAATCTGGCTAAATCATGGAAACCCAGTGAATGGGTGAAACAAACAAAGCCACAAAAGCTATGTATAGTGTGATCCCAACCAAATATGACATATTTATTGCCCTAAAATACATAGAAGAATAATAAAAACGTGGCTAAGAAATGACATATTAATTAGCATGGTAATCTCTGGAACAAATTCCAGTTCCTCTGGAACTATGGAAGAATAAAATGTAGACATAGGGAACAGAAAAAGCTTCATAGGTACCTATTCATATATATGTATTCATTTTAATATATAGAATATAAGCATACATCCCAATGCAAACAACCACAATATGTGTTATATGCAAAGATCTGAGGTAGGAAATGCAAAAACAGGGTAACATTTCAAAAATCTTGTCAATGAGTATACAGGTGTTGGCTATCATGTACCACTTACATTTAATTTTTTTCATATCTTTTAAATAGTCCAGAGTTTTTAAGATTTAGTGATGCAAAATTTGGGATATTTCTATTGGAGAAGTCTCCAAATGAATGAAAATTCTAGGTGTCTTCTGTTTATTTTTATTAAATTGACTTCATTAAAATACTTCAAATACTATATAAGTATTTGGGTGTGCTTAAGGTGTACATTAAGATGTTTCTTAGTATATTTACAAAACTATACAATTATCACAATAAATTTTAGAACATTTCCATCTTCCCCAAATGAAACCCCATGTCCCTGAGTAGTCCTTTCCCATCAGCCCCCAAGTTCTTGCCCTAGTAAACCATTTACCTGCTCTCTGTATCTACAGATTTAGAAATTCTAGATATTTCATATTTATATTTAATATAAATGGAATCATACAATATGTACTTGTCTGTGAATAACCTCTTCCACTTAGCACATGGCTTACAAGGTTGATCCATGCTCCAGTTATGTGAGGTAAATGCTGTTATTATTTTCATTTACAGATGAAAAAATTTGTTCTGAACTTATATTTAATTACAAAGTGGGGTGGTACTGACTTACCCAAATCTGTTTGAGTTTTAAGCTGATATCATACCTTTACACAATACAGCCAGCTCTCGCTCTATATCTGGAGGTTCCATATCCGTAGATTTAACCAATGTGGATCAAACATATTTTTGAGAATTGCATCTGTGCTGATTTGTTTTCTTGTCATTATCCCATAAACAATGCCATTTAAGAACTATTTATACAATATTTATATAACACATTGTGTATTAGGTTTTTTAAGTAATCTAGAGATAATTTTAATTGCATGGGAGAGGATGTATAGTTATATACAGATTTTGGTATTTGGAGGAAGTTCTGAAATTTGCAAATACCAAGGGATAGCTGCACTTAGCCATTTATTTTTATGACTGAATAATATTAATTATATTGATATAACACGTTATTTATTCATTCATAAATTGACGGCCATTTATGTTGACTCCACTTTTTAGTGATCACAACTAATGCTACCGTGAACATCTGTAACTTTTTATGTGAACATAGGTTTTCATTTCTCTTGAATATACACCTTAGAAATAGAATTGCTAAATCATGTAGTAACTTTATGTTTAACCCCTTGAAGAGCTAACAGATCATTTTCAAAAGTGTTTAAATAACTTTGCATTACCACCAGCAGTATATAAGGGTTCCCCCAATTTTTCCACACAATCATCAACGCTCAATATTATCCATTTTTTATTATAGCCATGGTGTTAGGTATGAAGTGGTACCTTACTCTTACTAATAATTTTCATTTTATGGCTGAGGTGAGGATCTTTCCACATGCTTATCTGCCATTTATGAATCTTCCATAGAGAAATATATGTTCAAATTCCTTGACCATTTATAAATTGGGTTATGTGTCTGATTATTATTTGATGTACAATGATTATCTATATATTCTAGATAAAATACCCTTAACAGATAAATGATTTGCAAACATTTTCTTCTGTGGATTTTATTTTCACTTTCTTGGGGGTGTCATTTGAAACACAAAAGCTTATTGATAAAATAAATGTATATATTTTTGTCACTTGTGTTTTGTATGTCATATATAAGGAGGTTTTGCCTATTCAATGTCATAAAAATCTACTCCTATATTATCTTATAGTAATTTTCTAATGTTGGCTCTTACATACATGTCTGTGAGCCATTTTGGATTAATCTTTGTGTATGGTATTAGAAAGGGCTCTGACTTCATTATGTGCATGTACACGCCTAGTGTCTCCACTTCATTTTTGTAAAGACTTTTCTTTACCCCCATTAAATTGTTTTGTCAATATTGTCAAAAATCAATTAACTCTAAAGGTATTTATTTCTGAACTCTCAATTCTATCCTCTTGATCTATATGCATCCCTAAGAGTTATTACTACTCTGGGTTATTGGGTTCTAGACCATTTCAGTTATGCAAACATCACATTTTACTGAGTCATATAATGTTTTGGTTTCCCCATGCATATAAAAATTTTATTTATACTATACTTTAGTCTGTTAAGCATTCACTACCATTGTGTCTAAAATACAATGCATGTAACTTAATTTAAAAATACTGTTTAAAAATGCTAATGATAGTCTGTCTTCAGCAAATCTTAATCTTGTTGCTGATGGAGGGTCTTGCCTCGACATGGATGGCTGCTGGTTGATCAGGGGGGTGGTTGGTAAAGGTTGTGATGGCTGTGGCAACTTTTTCTTTAGACACAGGGTCTCACTCTGTTGTCCAGGATGGAGTACAGTGGCACAATTATAGCCCACTGCAGCCTTGAACTTCTGGGCTCAAGTGCTTCTCCAACCTTGGCCTCCTAAATGCTAGGACTATAGGCATGAGCCACAGTGCCCAGCCTGTGGCAACTTCTTAAAATGACAACAATAAATTTTGCCATGTCAACTGACTCTTCCTTGTACAAAATATTTCTCTGTAGCATGCAATGCTGATTGATAACATTTTACCCACAGTTAGAATGTCTTTCAAAACTGAGATAATCCACTCAAATCCTGCCACCACTGCTTTATCGACTAGATGGATGTTCCAGCATCTTCACCAGAAATAGATTCTATCTCAAGAAACCACTTTCTTTGCTCATCCATAAGAAAAATCACCTTCTCATTTGCTGAAGTCTAATCATTCTAATCATGAAGTCTAGATTGCTACAATTTAGTCATATCTTTAGCACTAGATTTAGAAGTTCTAGTTCTCTTGCTGTTTTACCATATTTGCAGTTACTTCCTCCACTAAAGTCTTGAACCCCCCCCCAAAGAGTTGTAATCAACTTTTCAAAACTCTTTTTAATGTTGATAATTTGACCCTCTCCCATGAATCACTGAAATTCTTAATGGCACCTAGAATGATAAATAATTCCCAGAAGGTTTTCAATTTACTTTGGCCAGATCCATCAGAGGAATCCATATCTCCAGCAGTTACAGCCTTATGAAATGACTTATTAAATAAGACTTGAAAATTAAAAGTATTTCTTCATCAGTGAGCTAAATGTTAGTAGGCATGAAAACATTAATCTTCAGAGCTATTGGGTAAACAGGTGCATTCCTTGTCAGTGAGAAGTACTATTTTGAGAGGAATGTTTTTCCAAGTAGTAGGTCTCAACAGTGGACTTAAAATCTTCAGTAAACCACGCTATAAACAGATATACCTATCTTCCAGGCTTTGTTGTTCTGTTTAAAGAGCACAGGCAGGGTAGATTTGGCATAATTATTAAAAACCTTAGGATTTAAAAAGTAAGTAAATGAGAATTGGCTTCAACTTAAAATCGCCAGCTGCCTTAGCCCCTAACAAGAGATTCAGCCTGTCCTTTGAAACTTTGAAGGACATATGTTGACTTCTCTCTAGCTATGAAAGTCAAAGAAGCATCTTCTAATAGAAAGTTTTTGTCCACAATGAAAATCTGTTGTTTAGGCACTTTCACCAATTATTTTACCTAGATCTTTTAGATATCTTGCTGCAGTTTCTATGTTAGTATCTGCTGCTTCCTCTTATACCTTTATAGCATGAAGATGGCTTCTTTCTATAAACATCATGAACCAACCTCTGCTAGCTTCAAACATTTCTTCTGCCGCTTCCTCACCTCTTTTGGCCTTCAAAGACTTCAGAAATGTTAGGGTCTTAGGAGCGGGGGAGAGATGAGGAAACATCTCAGATAGAGAAATCAGAACAGACACACTATAAAGTTTGTCATCTTATATGGGTGCAGTTCATGGCACCCCAAAACAATCACAATACTAACACCAAAGATCACTGATCATAAACTGCCATAACAGATGTACCAGTAATCAAAATGTTTACAATACTGTGAGAATTACTAAAATGTGGCACAGAAACAAGAAGTGAGAACATGCTGTTGGAAAAATGGTGCTGATGGGCTCACTGCAAACTTTGGGCTCATCCCACCCCTCACCTAACGTGCATGATGCAATTGTAAAAAAGAGTATAATTGTGATGGATGTGTTAATCAGTTCAATGTAAGCATTTCACATTGTATATCAAATCAGCACACTGAACCCCATAAAGGGATCAATGTACACAGTTATGATTTAATAAAAACAAAAAAAATATTAAGAAATACAAAAAAACAAACAAACAACAACAACAACAAAAAAACAAGCTAACAGTGTCTGTTAGGTGGTCCAGTGTTGGTGTTATCCACTACAGCTTCATGAAACCTGGTCAGTTGATTACAGTCGATGTCTACTGCAGCTGAATGAATAACACGATGACAATATTTGCAACTGAACAAGTGAGACTGGTCATTAGAGACAGGCCAATCCTCTTATAAGGCAACACTGTCACACAAACAAGGCTGCTCAAGTACAAAAGCTGGACTTGGAATCTCTCTGTTATCCACTGTGTCACCAGGCTTTGCACCAACTACAACTTCTTTCAGGCTTTGGAACACTTTTTGCAAGGAAAAATATTTAGTTCTCAACAAGCTGTGGGAAATGCTTGTTGTGATTTCGTCACCACTTGCTCTCTAGGCTTCTTGCTACTGGCATACACAAGGCACTGTGAATATGGCAAAACTATGTCAATAGTTTAGGCTCATACTTGGATTCATTGTATCACTTCTTGTTTGAGATATAATAAACTAAACTTTTGATTAGAAATCACACATTTTATATTTAGTGACCTAATATATTCCTTTTTATGTCCCTAAGGTCTTTAGTAATATCCCATTCCAATTGTGATCTTAGCAATTTGAGTCTTATTTTTCTCTTGATCAGTCCTAGCTAAAGGTTTTTCAATTTTGTTAATACTATGAAAGAACCAATTAGTGGTCTTTTTTTAGAAATATTTTTAATAAACCCTTCCATTTTATCACTTTTGTACTAAGACTAAGAAATATCCCAAAGACTCATGTGTGGAAAGAACTCTAGGTCTTCCTGAATGAATATACAAATTCCCTGTCCCTCTCACCATACACCAGCATGAGATGTATCCAATTCCCTCTATAATCAGATAGAAGGAACATGAGTGGTCTGTGTCTTTCCATAATTCTAAGTAATTATCTAATACAAATAAATAAATCATACTAAAGAAAGCTCTGAGGCTATAATGTTATACTGCTTTTTACAAAGAAGAAATTGAAATATTCATAACTTTTTGTCTTTATTAGTTTTTTTATTCCCATATTGAAAATAAATTCTACATGCTGATGTGTTCCACGTTTATCTATCAGCTGATTCTCTTCACCTTCAACTCAGCAATTCAGGGAATATTTATCGAGTGCAACTAAATGCCACATAATATTCTAAGTGCTTATTAGGACAAATGATATTCATATCCTCCAAGCAAAGACATTTTGGACTAAATACTAAATGAAATTTCCAACTTTGGACCTTCCCTCCTAGACAATGCTAAGGCATTTCAGAACTAACATTTCCCAGATGCTACTCTTGATTTCTCTCCCTTAAAATCTGTCATCTTCCCCAATACTCCCATCACCCCCAAGCCAGCCTTCACCATCTCAGCAAACAGTACCAATAATCACCAAATTCAAGCCAAAATCATTCTGGGATACTCCCTTTTCTTCATGATCATCAGAAAATCTTCCTACTTCCAAACTTGTATCTGGAATAAGTCCTTTTCTCCCACCTTCACTAGTCTAAACCATGACCATCTCTGCCTTCTTAACCCTTTTTCCTCCTTCCCTTCTTTTTCACAGTCCACTCTTCAACCCTGAACCAGATCATCCCACCCCATGTGCAAAGCATTGTGATGACTTCCTATTGTACTTAAAATTAAATCTGTGGTCCTCAACATGGACTACTTATGCAGGCCTTGCTTGCCTCCACAGCTTCACCATGACTTGCCCCTTCCATACTCAGGATGCCCTGTGCTTACAAACTCGCAGGTACTGAATAAACATCTCTTCATGGAATGAATGGAGAACAGATTCTTCAGGATTTCTTAGAAATGATTCCTAAAACCTTTGTGATCCATTTATAACACCTTAGCTATCTCTCTCTTAGAGAGATGTCCCGAGCTATATATCCTCAACATAACAATGCCAAAAAAAAGCAACAGGAGAAAATACATACAAATTTACAAATTCACTGGATTACTATAATTATCAGAAGACATGGATTCACTGACGGGTCTACATTCCCATCCTGTACACCATAGTCGTGCATCAAGCCAAAGGCACATCAGAGATGAAATTGTCTCCTGTTTGCAGAAACATAGTAGATAAAAATCCCTCAATTTACTCTTCAAATAAAATTCAATTCTTATAGGTAAGTGGGAGAGAGAAGAGAGGGGTCTTTGAAGCAATTTATTGTGTTACTTCCCATCCTCTTTGGAATGGTAAATGGCTTTTGTTCCTGGCACTTAGACTTGACTTAGAATTAACGGTGGAAAAATAAGAACCATAACTTCTTTCTTCAGATGATCATAACTGCTTGATAGAAGGTCTTTAACAAGCTCCCACTCTAACAAGCGACTATTGTTTTTATGTTTTGGAATGGCTTAATCCTGCACATGATAACATCCTCAAAAGCAAGTGCATTAAGCTGTGACAGCTTTCCACTGACCTAAGCAATTGCATTAGGAAAACGCCATTAGCAGCTCCCTTTCTTCATCTATCCTCCCCTCCTCCTCCCCACTAGTAAAAGCTATGCTCAATACTACTATTAAATTACTCTTAGAAATACGCTCCTCAAAGGAAATCAATGCACATGAGTTTTAACACTTGTCACAGACAGATCAAATGGCCAATCTAGCATATATTATTCCACCCAAAGGTTTTTGTGTGTGTGTGTTTTGGTTTTTTTCTTTGGGTAACACATTTTATGAGCTCACACCCAAATTAAAAAAAAGAAAAGACAGTGAATAAGGATGGGGAAGAGAATAAGAATGAATCTCATTATTACTTCAAGCACTTTTTCTCTATCCATGTAGCACTTAATGGTATATACAAAGCAACCTAGTGAAATGAGGGAAATGGTGGGCATGGTAGAGGGAGCCAAAGGCCTAAAGCCCAGACTTGCCATGATTCAATTTATACCACTCATCCCTTTACTAATAAATTCATATGGGAACTCCATTTATACCATTTCCCCTTGTTTCATCACTACCTACTTTCAATGAGAAGGTACAATTAAGGTATTGGAGCTAAAATTAGGGTGTGACTCAGTAACTCTGTAGACGCGTAAACTCAGGTGGTTCATTTAGTCTGTGTTTCAATTTCTGTATTTAAAAATAGGGAAGAACAACACCCAACTTTTAGAGAATTGTTGTAAGAATCAAGTGAGTTTAATAAGACATTCAAACAATGCCTGGCATAAAGGAAGCCATGTTGACTATCATCATTTAATTCCTTACTAAAAAGAAAAATTATCATTTCTGATAAGGGTATTTGATACAGATTATATAAATAGTCTCTACTTTCATCCATCATGGAATAATTATATTGGAGTAAATGTACAGCCACAAACAGGAATAAAACATTGAGTGTAACTACTTTCAGGCAATGAAGAACAGGCAGAACAAAGACTGAGAGGAGGACGGCTCCTGTGGCTCAAAGGAGTAGGGTGCAGGCCCCATATACTGGAGGTGGCAGGTTCAAACCCAGCCCTGGCCAAAAAACAAAAAACAAAACAAACAAACAAAAGGCTGAAAGGAGGTGAGCTCTTCAATTTGCCAGGTTCCAACCACCCTGTAGACAGTGGGGTTCAAAACCTAGCTCATACAGCTGCTGAGCTGAATTGACAGAGATAATATTTCAAAACAGCTGGAGATTTTGAAATCTACAGGGTGGTAAACTGGAGATGAGGATGCTGCACAAAAAAGGAAGCTCACCAGTCTCTCTGGGAGTTCCCTATAAGTCTGTGGTTGAAGGAGTCCCCCACTGTGCCAAACAACCAATTTCCCAGGTGGCAGCTGCTATGGAATTAAAAGCAGAACATAGCTACTACAGCCACTGCTGGGGGAAAGGCAGTGCCTGGAGATTTTGGAGTTTGTGCACTGCCAGAATGATTAGATTGATTCCTTAACACACTACAGTCTAGCTGAGACACCAGAATGGTGGTCCTTAAGAATAATAACCACACAGAGAGCAAGACTTTTGCTGAGCCCCTCCAGGAAGCCTAAAATGAAGCCCCAGCAAAATACAACGTGGATGAGTTTCAGGGCTGTCTTGACAGATACATCAATGTGATCAGCCAATAACTGAAATGGCTGCTAAAGCAAGAATCAATAGACATCCAAGTAAGGTAACAGAATCTGGAGATTCCAGTGTGTGCTGTCCGTAATACCAATATTCAACCAAAAATCAACAGACACAAAAAGAGAGAAAAAACGGTGATGTAGATTTAAGATTAAAAACTGGCAGTAGAAACTGAATTGAAGATGCCAGATGGTAGACTTAGCAGACAAATATTTAAAGTAGCTATTATAAATATATTCAAAGAATTAAATAAAAATATGTTCACAAAATTATAGGAAAATATGATCTAAATGAATGAACATAGATAATCCCAACATAGAAATGGGAACTATAAAAACAGAACCAAATGGAATTCTAGAACTGAAAAGTGCATCCCTGAAGTGAAAAACTCATTGGATGGACTTACTAGCATATTCAAGATAGCATTAAAAAGTAAGTGATTTTGAAGTCAGATAAATAGAAATCATCCAATTTTAAGAGCAGAAAGAGAAATGATCTATAAGTTAAACAGAGTCTCAGGGACAAACAAAGCACTAGCAAATGAGCTTATTTTTGTGCAATTGGTGCCTAAGAGAAAAAGAGAGTGAAATTTTACAAATACATGAAGATAAAACAGCAGAGAAGTTTGTACATTTTATTTTAAAAACCTGACCATTCTACTGATCCAAGAGCTTCAGCAAGCATTGAACAGCATTAAGTACAAAGAGAACCACAGCTGGGCACATCACAAGTCAAAAGCAACAAACCAAGTAAAAAGAGAACATTAAATAGAGGCAGCAACAATAACGCACGCTGACTTCTCATCAGAACAATAGAAGATGGAAAACAATGGAACAATCTCTCTCAACTGCTGAAAAGAAAGGGAAACATCAACCCAGAAATTCCATAGCCAATAAAAATTTCACAAGCAAGAACAAAGTAAAGACTTTTTCTTCACAAATGAAGTCTTAGAAAATGTGTTGAGAGCAGAAATGTATTGTCAGAAATGTTAAAAGGTATATGTCTATAATATATATATACACATATATATATTTTTTAATTCAAGGAAAAATGATGGCAAATGGACACTCAGATCTATAGGTAGAAATGAAAGAAGTGGGTAAATGTAAGTGATTATGTTTATTTACTCTTTCTTTCTTTTTTTTTGAGACAGAGTTTTACTTTGTTACCCTCGGTAGTGTGCTGTGGCATCACAGCTCACAGCAACCTCAAACTCTTGGGCTTAAGTGATTCTCTTGCCTCAGCCTCCCAAGTAGCTGGGACTACAGGTGCCCGCCACAATGCCCAGCTATTTGCAGAGATGAGGTCGTGCTCTTGCTCAGGCTGGTCTTGAACCTGTGAGCTCAGACAATCCACCCTTCTCAGCTTCCTAGAGTGTTTACTTTTAAAAGTTACTTACAAAACTTATGTCAAACAAAATAATAATAGTATAAGGTGGCATTCCAAACATAGGGAGAAGTAAATGATCTGACAATAATCACACAGAACACAGAGATAGGTAAATGAAATAGAAAATAGGAACTGAGAATCAGGAAATATCAGACGCGAAGTATGAAAAGTTAATGACAGTTGATGATTAGTCATAGAAAAGCCACCAAATAATAATAATATAAATAATAATAATAATTAAAGATGGTTATAGCCGACAAGTTAATAGAAGAAATAAAATGGTAGTTTAAAAATACAGGCCTGAGCAGAGGGAAACCAGAGGAGTGAAAAACAAGTGCTTCCAATGTGGTCAGACTGGCCACTCCAGAGAAGACTGCCCCCAGGAATACCACTGGCTGGGCAAGCCACCTGGCCCCTGTCCAGAATGCAAGGGTGACCACTGGAGGGTGGCCTGTCCCCAGAGGCGAAGGCCTCCTGGAACAGGGACC
>CAUYRH010067161.1:0-14062 GCA_963574655.1 Perodicticus potto | reverse complement strand
CTGCAGGGAAAATTGTGCCCTCAAAAATAATGTCACTTTCTGCCTGAGCAGCCTAAAGAGTCATGAAAATGGAATGTGAGTTGTGTACATGCAGGAGGGCAGAACACTGACCTCCAGGAGATAATGTATATGTGAGGCATGGCAATAAAGGTTCCGAAGGTCTCTTGACGCTGGAGGCAAAGGCCTTGCTCAAAGTCTGAAGTTTTGCAAAAACAAATGTGGAGACATTCTATCTGACCTTCTCCTTGTCCTCCCTATCAGTGCTGATGTCTGATAAGCAGCTTTTATCTACTTCTTCCTGTTTTCTGATAATAAATACCCATCAAGATTTACTGGAGAGGACTCCTCCCTGAGCTCCTCAGTCACCGCCCGGGACTCTGTCAAACCTCTTCATCACTCCGAAACCTCTTCAATCCCAAGGGTACCTCTAAAGTAATCACACATAGGGAAAATGTGAAATTGGACCAAAATGTACCTTTAATTTACAAAATGTTCATTACAAAATTTTATAAAATATTCTCTATGTATTGACCACTTCTTTGTAAAATGTTGTAATGTGTACTTTGTAAATAAGGTACATTTACGTACAATTGCCCATTTTTCCTATGCTTGGCAACTTTATGGGTGACCTTTGAGAAACCCTACAGACATCAGAAGACTCACAAAACAGACTGTGTGACAATAAGTCACGAAATGATAAACAAGATCCAAAGCTGTTCAAGGCAAGGGGAGAGTCAGTCTTACTGGCATAAAATTAGTTAAACAGATTTTTTTGTTTGTTTTTTTGGTTGCTGACATGGTATCACATGACAGGTAACACATTCCCCGTTTCTTTAATTAATCATTCCTTCCTACTGACTCTAAATTTTACACAAAGATTAACACTCTCAACCAACTGCCACTGAAAAATCCCCAAATCCACCTATAGCTTCTAAGCCCCCCACCCCACCCGGCTTCAATATGTCCTGAATTTTGGGGGTGAATCAGTAAACACCATCAACATACTGATGTATTAATTTAATTGCACTTTTTGTCTCTTCTGAAATGTATAAAACGAAACTGTAATCGTACTACGAGACCATTTATTCAACCGTTCTTGCATTTCTCTTATTTTCTGCTCAGAATCAACCTATTTATTTTAGAGAGTTTAGTTTTTTTGTTAACAAGCCACAAGGCGTCACTGTAGGTTTTTGTGTGTGTGTTGTGTTTTCGAGAAAAAGTCTTGCTCTGTTGCCCCGCTGGAGTGCAGTGGCGTCGTCATAGCTCACGGCAACCTCAGATTCCTGGGCTCAAGTGATCATCCAGCCTGAGCCGCCCAGGGAACTGGGACTACAGGTGCCCGCCACTACCCCCAGCTAACGTCTCTATTCTTTTTGAAGAGAAGGGTGATCGCGAACACCTGACCTCAAGCGACCCTTCCTCTGAGTGGTAGGAATACAGGCGTGTGGCACCGCGCCCGGCCCTTTACATTTAGGATTTATCGCAGGAAGACACCGGGGACGACGTCAACACACCGAGCCGGGTCCCTCGCCTCCCCGACGATCCTGGCGCCGTCACTGTCCGGAGTGTGGCCAGTTCCAACCAGGCCCCGCTCCCCGCCTGGGGACGCCGGGGCTCAGGCTCACCATTTCCTGGCCTCGAAATGTCCCGCTGTCTTCTCTACAGCTTACGTGAGCAGCGCACATGACACGGTAGATGACCTGACGACAAAAAGCTGTGGCGAAGGATCCTAGGGCCTCTCGGAGAACCGCAGACTGGACCCAGTGCACCGCGGGAATGGACGCCGCCTCCTTCCCGCTGCGGGTTTGAAGGGACCTCGTACGGGTCCCGCCCCAGAGCCCCTGATTGGATAAGGCCCAGGCCCCGCCCCCTCCACCTTGAGTGGCAGGAAAAGCCACCGGCAACGTGGACCAGCGCAGCCAGACCGACAGGTTCTAACCAGGAGTTAACCATTCCTGAGAGGGAGACCTAGCTGCTTCCCTGCGCCTGGCTCAAAAGGATTTTCCACTTCAGCCCAACTTCTCCACATTGCTAGAAGGTGCTCCGTCGTCCACCCCGACTCAATGGATTGTCTCTGCTTAATCATCCTGGAGGGGGTGACAAGAGAGTGTCGGGAACTCCAGACTCAGCATCCAGTGCAGCGATCCCATCACCTCAGAGCAAGAGGGAGCCCAGACCAGGCCGGGCCAGACTGGAACAGGACAGAGGGCCTGATGTCCTCCGGGGGTCGGGAATCTGTGATGAGCATGATCAAGGCTACCTCACAAGACCCTCTGTCCCCTCTTACAGTGTGCAAACGCTCCTTCCTACAAGTACCTCATTTTCACCTACTGGAAATTCTCACTTGGAGTCAGATTAAGCATCTGACCGAAATAAACTCTTTCAAATTCTTTTTTTTCTTCTTCTTTTTTTTTTTTTGAGACGGAGTCTCAAGCCGTTGCCCTGTGACATCACGGCTCACAGCAACCTCAAACTCTTGGGCTTAAGAGATCCTCTTGCCTCAGCCTCCCAAGTAGTTAGGACTACAGGCGCCCGCCACAACACCCAGCTAACTCTCAAATTCTTAAACCCTTTCTCGAGGAGACAGTTCCATACTCTTCTTTCTCTGAAGTAACTTTTGCAGAGTTTCCTTATACATAGAAATTACATTCTGATTGCAGCAGCCCTATGCATGTCACAACTGAAACACTGTTCAGAAAATGGCCCCATCTCCTGATGTCCAAACTCAGATACACACAAGCCCCCAACCACATCTGCATGTGTGTGCCCTGCTGTCCAGTGCTCTGGCGCTTCTGGGAGTCCACTCTCATGTGTGTTTGTCCTGAGCAGCTGAAGCTCTGCAGGGACAGCAGGCTGCCAGAGAAGCCAGAGGGAGCCCCATGACCTTCCCTCTGTAGCCTCCAGACTGGCCTCAGCTTGGAGCCACTGGCCTGAGGTCCTGCTGCTCACTGCAGTGTTCACCTCCTTTTCACCTCACCCACACTGAGCAGATAAATGGGGCAAAGCCCCTTAATCTCAGTGTTAGAATATGACACTAGCAAGGCCTCTGCTTTCCTCCTGTGTTTGTGTATAAAGAGGAGGAGGAAGAATCTAATGTAAGTATATTGAAAAGATTTCCACATGGTGGCAGGGACAGCAGCGACCAGTGAGGGACCCAGGGCTGGAGACAGCCTCACCCCAGTGCACTCCTATTTCTGATTTCCAGTGCACCCTCTGTTTCTGCTTGTGCATGTACCTGGTTATGAGGGCACGCTGCTTCTCAAGGTGCTCCCTGCCTCTGCCTGCATATGCACCTGTTATCTGGTCTGTGTGTGTACCTGGTATCTGGCCTCCATGTACACACTGGCTTACAGGCGCACTCTTTGATGAAGAGAGCATTTTCTGCTTCTGGCTCTGTTTGGTAATACACCTGGCATCTGTCCGTGTATATACCTGGTATTTGTCTCTGTCTGTGTGTGTATATACCTGAAGGAATGCCCATGTGGGTGAATCCTGTCAGATTGGATCACTTATGAATCACTCGCTAACTAAAAGGAAATTAACATTCTATTCTAACACTGTTCAGCGTATGTATGTTTTGGGATCGGGGAAAGATGGCCCTTGAACAGTTCTCTTGATTATTATACTATTTTACAGCTTGAATTATTTTGTCGACAATCAGGAAAATGGAATAAAATTCCATATGTATAGCCTTTTATGTCCTGACATAATACAGATGCAAGAAAAGAAAGGAATCTTCTGATAGTTCAGAGAACAGAGGGAGAAAAGTCAAACACTCGGGAGAAAAGGGTTACAGTTCAGGGCAAGGATGATCACTGTGAGCTGGTAAGCAAGATGGGTGAGGCTTGTGTGGCCAAACTCCCGCGCTCCTCTGAGCTCCAGAAGGGGAGCTGAGAGAGTCAACCCTTCCTTACCTGAGGAAAGGGGTCCTGGAGGTGGTATCTCCATCTAAAACCTGTCAGGGAACTCAATTAGGCCAGAAAGCCAGCCAGGAGGAGGTACGTTTCAAGGCTTTCTTTTTACTTTATGCCCTACTGAGGTTTACACTTACTGGACTTTCTGATCTATGTTCTGCCTGCTCTTGATGTCTTCATTTTCCAGATAAGGTGCCTTTTTCTTTCTTTCTTTTCTTTTCTTTTTTTTGAAAAAGAAAAGGGTGGCCCTCAGTATATGGGGCCAGCACCCTGCCCACTGAGCCACAGGTGCCGCCCAATATATTTTTTTGTTGTTGAGACTGTGCCTCAAGCTGTCACCCTGGGTAAAGTGCTGTGGCATCACAGCTCACAGCAACCTCCAACTCCTGGGCTCAAGCGAGTCTCCTGTCTCCACGTCCCAAGTAGCTGGGACTGCAGGCGCCCACCACAACACCTGGCTATTTTTTGGTTGCAGCTGTCATTATTGTTTGGCGGACCCAGGCTGGATTCGAACCCACAAACTCAGGTGTATGTGGCTGGAGCCTTAGCCGCTTGAGCCAAAGGTAGTTCACATGTACCCTTGTAAGATGCACCGTAGGTGTGGGCCCACCAGTTACCCTCCCTCCACTCACCCTCCCCTCTCCCTTCCCTATCCCCTTTCTCCATATTCTTGGGCTAGTCGTATGAAAGCTATAACTTGGTTTCATAGTAGGGCTGAGTACATTGTGAAAGAAATCTTAAGGTTAAGTTTTACACCTAACTCCTTTAACATCACAGGCTTCCTTGCTCAGCATGTTGGAGAAGCTTAACGGAGACTTTATATTCAACTTTCTTTTTCCCTTTGCTGGGCTTGGAGTTAAAATAGAAGGAACTAACAAGTAGGGAGGGTAGAGAGAGCTTGTAGAAAGACATAGGTATAGAGATATTTTTGAGGGCAGGGGGCAGTGGTTCATGCCTGTAATTCCAGCACTCTGGGGGGCCAAGGAGAGTGGACTGCCTGAGTTTGAAATGAGCCTGAGCTAGAGCAAGGCCCCCCGTCTCTAAAAATAACCAGGTGTTATGGCAGGAACCTGTAGTCCCAGCTACTTGGGAGGCTAAGGCAAGAGAATGCTTGAGCCCAAGATTTTGAGGTTGCTGTGAGCTATGACGACACAGCACTCTACCAGGGGCCGGCAAAGTGAGACTCCATCTCAAAAACAAAAAACAAAAAACAAAGACGTACTTCTGGTAAGAAAGGATAAAAGGGGCAGCACCTGTGGCTCAGCGAGTAGGGCCCCAGTCCCATATACCGAGGCTGGTGGGTTCAAACTCGGTCCCAGCCAAACTGCATCAAAAAATAGCCAGGAGTTGTGGCGGGCACCTATAGTCCCAGCTACTTGGGAGGCTGAGGCAAGAGAATCGCCTAAGCCCAGGAGTTGGAGGTTGCCGTGAGCTGTTTGATGCCATGGCACTCTACTGAGGGCGACAAAGTGAGGCTTTGTCTTTACCAAAAAAAAAAAAGAAAAATCTACAACAACAATAATCAGAAGCCCACTTGTCTGAAAATGATCATGGGTATGAACAACTGTGCCCCATTTATTGCAGCCTTCTGGATGGACATCCACTCCCACTCTAACAGAGAGCTGAGTGCAAAGCCCACTACTCACCCCACACACTTATGAGCAGGAAGCAGTCAGGACACTAAGAGGTCCATGTTGCTGTCCACTAACCTACTTAGTCCATAAGGCAGAGGAAGCACCGCAGATGAAATGATTGATTTGAAGAGGGAAGACTGAAGCTCACTCAGGCATTCAGCAACTACCCATCTTTACTAAGATTCTTATGCACCACAAATCGTTAGATAACAATATCCAAGAATAAAGAACACAAAAGGTAACAAAACTGCCATAAACATGCCTTGTTTGCAGCAAAGCACATACACACCTTTCTAAACTAAGAATATCCTGTTTGGAGATAAACAACAATGGAGATAAACCACAAAGGTGCTGGGTTGTCTGTTCTGTTTGCCTACTTCCCAAGTAATATAATTATTCAGTTACATAATTAACTGAAAGTTACTGTGTAAATTGAAGTAGGGAACAAAGAGCAATGCAACGGCCTACTGCCCCAGGCAGGTGATTAATCCCCAGCTGCAACTTGGTGGGGCCCTCGGCACATTCTTTCCTTTAGGGCAAGATGTAACTGCCTGCATTTTTCAGCAAAGCCACTTCTGCAAGCTGGGGGAGAATATCCCCCAAAACTCACATCTATCTCAAGTGCTAGAAATGTTCCTTCTCAGGGCCTCATACCTCAAGGAGCACAAATGAGACTGATTTACCTTACAAGGGTGCAGGGGACTGTGCCCCTTCATGAGTATCAAGTAAAAATTTCTTGTTTTGTATTCTCTTAGTCTATAATTTAAAAAACAAATATTGCTTTTCTCTTTTCAGATATTAGGTAAATAAATAATGTGTAGGTTCATGTGAGGTACAGCTCTAAAGAATTTCTCATTTCAAGGCTTAGAGGGCAAGACAAGGTGACAATGGTTTTTGAAAATCTTGCTTATTACCATAAGTCAAGGGCAAATATTATTATAAATTATCTGTTGCATTCTCTGACCTCACGCAATTTGAGGTTATGAGACAGTATGTACATAATTAATTGTAATTACTTGCAGAATAGTATACTCACAAAACAAGAGAATAATGATGAAATTTAAACCACAACAATTATAATACTTGGTAATCATTGTTAAGTATAAGAAATACTCCTAGAAATGACCTTTTACTTGGACCTTGTAAGATAAGCTGCATTTAAAAAGCTGGAAGTTAGAAAATGTATGTGTTTGTGAAGAGGAGGGAGAATTTGGCTCTGGATCAGAATGAAGAATGTGTATAAAAAAGGAATAATTGTCTAAAAACAGAAAAAGAAAAAACTTGATGATTGGAAAGTAGACAATATAATTCCAAGGAAGTATGCTGCTCTTGTTAAAACCACCAGACAGAGATTTGGGGACATGATAGAGGATCTTGTAAGGCAAATATGGAGAGTTAAATAGTCTTGAAAGTTGAGCAAGCCTGTCTTCTTTCCTTCCTTCCTTCTCCCCTCTCTCTTTCTTCCTTCTTTCTGTAAATAAGAGATATCACAGAAGGATTTTAAAAATTACTGGGATAAAATATCCTTATGCTGTAATTGACCATTTTAAATATGCATTTCTTAATTACTTAAGAATTAAGTACATTACTGATGTTGTGCAACCATTACTCTATCCGTTAGGTGCACAACTAATAACTGTATTATGTATTATATTTGTTATAGACAATCTTTTAAAACACTTTGAGTCAACTCTCCTGTGTCATTTATTTATGAAACTTATTTTATGGAATGTGTTCACATAATTTTTATTTTAAAGCAACACCAAATATATTTTAAAGATAGGAACCTAGGCTGTTTTCATATCTCCTGATATCATGGATGCGCTTTTAATCTCTCTGGTCCTATAATTTCTCATTTGTAAATTTAGAATATTAAGCTACATAATTAGTACAGTTTTATTTATACACAAATTGAACATGTGTGACCTATGCAGTCACCAGGGCCTCAAACTTAGAAGAGTCATGTGCTTGGATTTGTGTCACCTTGAAATTCTTATTAACTTTTGAATAAAAGGTCTCACAGTTTTATTTTGTACACTGTATAATTGATAATATGTGAAAATAATTCTAATTTTTGTGATTAAATAATCTGGGATATATTTTTAAAAATATCTTCCTGTCTTCTTTGCTATATAGAAAGGCCAATTTTCTAAGGGAAGATATAGTGATTAATAAAAATCAGAAAAATTCGGCTTTCGTATCTTCACCCCTTTACACACAGCACCAGACTTAGAACTGAAATTGCATCACTTTGATGGCCCACAGAGAAAGTGAAGCATTTTGATTAACCAGCCTAAGAAGTTTCTAACTTTTTTTTTCCAGGCAAAATCTTTAAATAGCAACTCAGTTATGACAGGTTGGATTACAGTATTTAGCACTTTTCCAGGAGTTTTTAGATTTTACATGCTTTCTGCCTTTCAGAAAGATTTGTGCCAGACATCACAGATATGAAATAAATATATTTTTATTGTGTTTTCTGGAGTGTGTGATGTAATTCAATCATTGAAGGTAAATCTATTTTCTCCTAGCTAGAAAACTTGAATAGTCCAGTGACTGCAAACATTTACCACCCTTTGGACTATAAAATCTTAAAATAATTGATCTATGAACAAATACATATTCTGTAGTTTAAAAGAAAGCTTTTGATATTTATATCTTGGAATTTGGTAATTAAAGGAACAATATTAAACTAATGTGCTAATGAGAAAATAATAGCTTTTGAATGCCTTAGCGAACAGGGAATTATCATGAGTTTCTGCTTGTGATATGAAGGTTTCAGATGGTTAATTATTATTAATATAAAAGGGTTTTCTATAATAAACCTATTATTTTAAATTTCATAAAACTTCTCTTTGTATTGCCATAGTCACAATGTTTTGAAATGAGTCAGTTCTAAAAATAATTCACAAACATGTTTCTGCCAACTAATTTTGTGGTCTAATATTTGCACCATCTTAAACATCCTCTTTCTTCCCTCATACCCTTTCAAGACTACTCAAAAATATAGAATAATTTGATATTATTTTCTATATCAAATCTTAATGTTTTGTTTATAAGTCATGTCCTCCTTAATGTTTTGCAGTTAGCTATGTTTTTTTTTTCCGAATTCAAGAATGTCCCTTTGTTATTGCTACAAAAGTTTGCAAGGTACATATCACATGCCATCCTTTATGTTAAGTATTAGGAGAAATAATGTAATATAATGTTTCATAGTCTCTGCTCTCAGGAACCTCACGGTCTAATAGAAGGACATAATAAATTATCCAAATGAAGTCCATGATTGCAATGATTTTCTACCATTAAAAGACACTGTATAAAATCTCATGGTCACTTGCCATGTCTTCCAAACACTCTTCATGAAATGTTAATGTTTTTCCTAATTATTTTGTGTGTGAGTAAGGATGTGAATTACCTGAAATTAAGGACCTAGCTCACTATAAATACAACTGTTATGTTTATATAACATAGTTTTATATTCACATAATTTTGAAAACTATAAATAAATACACTTATTGGTCAATGGTTTAAAAATAGAACATGTTCAACATGAAATTAACAAGTAATACCCATTTTATATAGTTTCCCAATGTAGTAACAAAGGGAATTTATATCAAATACAGTACGACTTAGGCCCGTCAGAACTTCTAAAGATATGAGGTCTGATGATTAAGTTTGTGTACTCGGTACCATACGTTTACGTCAGCAGCACTGTGCAAACAGCTCAGTGAGGTCTCACAGCGTTAGTGTATCAGTTTTCTCACAGCTCAGTTCACGTTGGCATTTGGTGGCATCTTGCCGAGTAGTGTTCATTATTGTGTGTGATGGTGTGCTCTCATGAGAATGTCTGAGCTTGAGTTAGAGCAATGGACAAACATTAAATATCTTGTTAAAGTAGAAGTGAAATCAGGGACATACTAGTCTAAGTTTGCGGGGATAATGCCATGAAGAAAACAGCAGCGTACAAATGGATTAAATGCTTTTTCTGAGGGGAGAGAAAGTGACAGTAATAAAGAGAAGTGAGGGTGGCCAGTAATGAGCAGATTGATAAAACATTATAAAGTGTGTGTCAAAATGGTCAGCTGAGTGCAAGCAGTATAGGAGACCAAGTCAACACCAGAAAAGAAACAGGAAAATCTCAACTGAAAATCTTGGCATGAGAAAGGTGTGTGAAAAAATGATCCTGAAAGAGCTCAGTAATGGACACTAGTAAAGGAGCGTTGAATGCGTCATTAGGTGATTTTGTCATTGTGGGAACATTGTAGTGTGTACTTACACGCACCTGGATGCTATACCTTGCTACACACTCAGGCTATATTGTTCAGCCTACTTCTCCTATGCTACAAAATTCTACAGCATGTTACTGTACTTAAATACTGGGGGTAATTGTATCAGTGATAAGCACTTGTGTATCTAAACGTATCTAACCATAAAAAGAGACAGTGAGAGTGTCCTATAAAAGGTATGACATGGTGCACTTGTATCAGGAAGCTCTATTACGCTCTACGGCATCATCACTGTGGTCCACTTCTGACCAAAATCCCATTACGCCATGCATGACTCTACTTCATTTTCTCCTACCTCCGTTTGAAATATTGGATACTTCTTCACTGGGCAAATTACATGAGAGGCCCTTAATAAATTGCACAAGTTTTGAAGTTCTACCACTCATCCAGATCTTTCAATCATCTCTTTAGTTTCCAACTACATTGGTGAGATTATCTCAAAATTTGGACATAGACAAAGCTATTGTGTAATATTCAAAAATCAAGTGCATATCATTTTATATATCTATCACATTTATACAGGCCAAAACAAGAGTAATAAAAACACACAATTCTGGCAAGTTAAATAAAAAAATTAATTCACGTATTTTCTGGCTATCGTAGGATTCATATGTTTCCTACATCATTTGTAAAACATTTCATATAATTAAAGAACTGAAGAAATGCAAAAATCTAACAAAGTAATGAGTCTGGTTCAGATTTCAGTATTCTGGGGGGAAGACCAAATAAGTACATGTGTATGATTGTCGAACTTTCTAATAAATCCAGAGACACTGGCTTTACATGCTCTAAGATGAATCCCTTTAGGAATTTGGAAACTCCAAACAAAGCAATTATATAAGAGGAAGTAATTTCGATAACTGAGGCGAACTTCCTTAGCATACCAAAACATGATGAAGACACCTTTTTATTAATAAACAAACATTATAGTGACATTATTACAAAATCTGATGAGATTTATTGGAGTAGCTTATAAGGGAGAGAACTCTGGGGCAAAGTTCATATTTGTTTTTAATCTTCCATTATTTTACAGAAAAGCTTGTCTAGTCAAATCTGACAAAGGCAACGTGGTAAAGCAGGAGAGTGAGAGCCCGATTCCTGTCCTGTACATAATCAGGAGGGTGCTGGAAGAGTGCTTACAGAGGACGTCTTACTGACCGTGACAACGCTGCCTGAGTGAGGACACATCCCTGCCTGTTTGGAAGGTGCATCCTCTGGGGACTCTGGTGTTCTGCTGTGCTGCCTTAAACCTACTGAGCTTAATTATTTCAAGACGCAAAATGAGGGATGAGAAGGAGTCTCCTAAGTTATCCATACTTTTCCACTCATGGTATTTTGGGCACTTGTTATCTTTAAGAGAGTTTGGCCTATTTGAGTGACAGCCTTCCAGTTATTATGAAGTAACTGAGTTAGTTTTTGGATTTAAAGATGCAATCAAATTAGACGTGTACTCAGTCTTAGACTCTGGGAGAACTTTAGATTAATCATATTCGTGAGTTTACTTTATTAGATTTATGAATCATTTAAATACATAGGGAGGTTTTGTTTGAATTATACAATCGAAGTAATTTAAAAGGTAATTGAAAATATTACATGTATAAATGCAATTTAAAGTTTACAATTAACTGCACTTGAAATTGAATATGTGTAATTTGAAGACTGCTTTTAAACTTGCAACTGTTTTAAATTGTATTTAAAAAGTTAAATTAAAAATTGTAGCATTAAATATTAAATATGAATTCTTAAAAGAGAAAATATTGTTCTTAATAGTCTTTTATTACCACAAAATACCTCTGATGCCATGAAATTCTCACAACAATAAACATGGATAACCAGACGTTTGGGAGAAAATAGACTGCAAGCAAACAGTAAAATTAAAAGAAAGAGAAAAAGCAAGGAGAAGAATGATAACTTATAAAAGTTGTAAATGAAATCATAAGAAAGCTAAGAGAAATGACTGTAAATGAAATCATAAGAAAGCTGTAAATGAAAAGCTGTAAATAAAATCATAAGAAAGCTAAGAGAATGTTCGTAAAGAAGAACAAAGTATTAGGGAAAAGGAAAAATGTACAGAGTGAGGGATACCTCTGGGCAATTTTAACATGACAGGCTATTTGTCTTCTAAAATAAAGAATTAAAATATAATGCAGATCAATTAGTTAAAAAGATGAAAAATGGGAGAAAAGGAAAAGAAAATCAAAGGAGCAGTGATAGAAGTAAAACACCATACGCTTCAAATTTCCACTTTGGCTTGTCTGTAAGCTCAGTATAACACGTAGTGGAGGTGAAACCAACTTGAAAATGGGCTATCTAGGCCCTGAAGGGTGCCCACAATGTAGTGTCAATTTGCAAAGCTGGAAAATATATTTTTCAGGAGTTTTTTTTTTCTTTTTATAGTCTTACTCCCTAGGTGATCACAATATAAAGAAACAAAGACTTCAGACACCACATAACCACAGATATAGACTTTACAAAGATAGTTTATAACCATTGCTCAATAAACAGAACACTACAATCCCCAGAAAACAACAACAAACCCTGTGGAGAGGGACGAATCTGATTTTTAAAGTTTGCATATTATAATACTCAAAGTGTCCAGTTTCCAAAACAAAATCATGACGCATGCAAAGACACAAGAAAATACGAGCAATTCCAGAAGAAAGGGACAAAAATTGTCCCACAGTCAGCAAAGACAAGGAACTGACTAGAGAAAGGCTTCACATAAAGTATCTTAGATATACTCAAAAAGCTGAAGAAAACCACCAGCAATAAGCTAAATAAAATCAGGGAAAAATGCGACAAAAACCAGAGAACAAAGAGATAGAAATTATTAAATGAAAACAAAAATTGTAGAGCTAAAATGTATAATAATTGAGATGAAATTCTCTGAGATTTGAGCAGGCAGACCACAAAAACAATCAGCAAATTTGATTTTATAGGACTGTGGTATTTATCTAATCTGAGAAGCAGAAAGGAAAATGAAGGAGAAAAACAAACCAATTCTAAGAGACTTTGAGATTCCATCAAGTAACAATGTATGCATGAAAATAAAAATCAAAAATAATAACGGACAGAAAAGGAGGGATGGAATCAAAATAGTACAAAATTAATTAAATATGACAGTACTGAATTGAAAAATGTGGACAAAAGAAAGATACATTTAAATGAAAATATAGATTATGTTTAAGTTAGAAAAAAACAAAATGGAAAAAGATGTTTCAAATCTTTATTCACCTTTGGATAATGGTAAGTGTTCCACATCATAGGAATTTGGCTGACTATTTCTACATAATAACTGTAAAGAATCAAATCAAACCTAAATTACGTGGAGTTGGTATGGAGACACAATATCAAAAATAATGCCAAATCACTATTCAAATAAATTACGAGATCTTATAAGCTTATTGAACTGACTGAGGCAAAGACAGTATGCAAGCCTCAATAATTAAATAAAAACCGTTACTATTTATTTGTTGTCATACTTCCTAGAGGAGCAAAATAATCTTTGAACAGGGCAATAAACAGAAAATCAAGCAAATCTACATCAAAATATTTTCACAATATCTTGATGAAATATGGCTTGATGGCTATGAAAGCCAGAAAACCTGTTTGTTGTTACTTGTTTCTTCCCCCGACTCATTAAGATTCCTGTGTAAATTTGATTTAGTAATTTGAAAATAAAATTAGTATGCAGTTACATTTTAAAATAGTGAAATACCAAATGGGCTTTAACCTGATTACAAACCCCATTTACAATGTAGATTCTGACATGCATTGGCCCTGATGGTTGTTTTCAGGGGCACTAGGTTTGTCCTTAACATTTCTATTCTGTAATACACTATACCTGCTGGAACTCTGTGGACAGTATAGATCACACCAATACTTTCTCTCTCTCTCTCTCTTTTTTTTCTTTTTCATGGTTGAGGAATTTACAACTTATGCATGGTTGATTCTTTTGTAGTTTTGAGGATCTCAGATTAACATCTTGTGTTTGATTGGGAGAGGGAGGGAAGGGGAGGGAGAGAGGATAAAGGATGAAATCACACTTGTGGTGCGTATTTGAAGAGTCAGGAGAAAACTTCTAAATACGGATCAAAAATGTTTTCACATAGTAAATGAGAAAATTTCATGAATGTTATGTCAATCAGGTTGATAAAAATATCTCAGATTGTATGTGAAACCCGCACACTGTACCCATGATTGAATTATTGTACACAGCTATGATTCAATA
>CAUYRH010067160.1:0-19460 GCA_963574655.1 Perodicticus potto | reverse complement strand
ATTTTGTCAAACTTAAAAATGTCTTCCACTTCAGGATTATCTTAATTAATTAATTATTATTTTTTTTTTGAGACAAAGTCTCAATCTGTCACCCTGGGTAGAGTGTTGTGGCGTTGTAGCTCACAGCAACCTCAAACCCTTGGGCTTAAGCGATCCTCCTGCCTCAGCCTCCTAAGCAGCCGGGACTACAGGCTCCCGCCACAACACCTGGCTTTTTTTGTTGTTGTTGCAGTTATTGTTGTTTTAGCTAGCTGAGGCCGGGTTTGAACCTGCCAGCCTTGGTGTACGTGACTGGCACCCTACCCACTGAGCTATGGGCACCACCCTAATTAATTAGTTTTTGTTTTTATGTCTTCCTTTCTTTTTCTTTTCTTTTCTTTTCTTTTTTTTTTTTTTTTTGAGACAGAGTCTTACTGTCACCCTGGGTAGATTGTTGTGGTGTCTTAGCTCACAGCAACCACAAACTCTTGGGCTCAAGTAATTCTCTTGCCCCAGCCTCCCCAGTAGTTAGGACTATAGGTGTGTGCCACTACACCTGGCTCCTTTTTCTATTTTTAGTAGAAACAGAGTCTCACTCTCATTCAGGCTGGTCTTGAATTCCTGATCTCAGGCCATCTACCCGCCTGGGTCTCCCAGAACGCTAGGATTATAGGCATTAGCCACTACCCCTGGCCCACTCCAAGATTATAAAAGGACATTCTCCCTTGGTTTATTTTAAGTACTTTATAATTTCATATTTACGTTTAAAGAAAACATCACTAGAAGAAGATATTTGCAATTATAAAAATATAACTGACATCTGGTATTCAGAATATATAAATAATTCCTAGAAATCAATAATAAGAAAAGCAATCCCATAGAACAATGGCCAAAGGATATGAACAAGCACTTCAGAGAAGAATAAATATAAATGGCCAACAGATATGAAAAGATGCTTAACTTCTCTAGTAATTTGGGGAAAAGGAAAGTTAAGCAACAGTCTTCCATAATCATCAAATTGGCAACAATTTTAAAGGCTGAATGTGTCAAGAGTGCTAAGGATGTGGGGAAACACTGAAATATATAAATTTCAGGTAGAAATGTAAATTGTTACAACCCCTTTGGAAAGCAGATTGGCAACATCTATTAAAGTTAGAATACTCCTAGTTCCTCCTGTGTCCATGACCTCCACCTCCTGAAATTCATGCCCTTGTGTAATTCCCACTCCTTGTGTGTGGGCTAGACCTAGTAACTCACATCTAATAAATAAAATATGGCAAAAGTGTTAGGATGTTACTTCTGAGATGTGCCTTGCAAGAAATGTTAAAACAGATTCTTCAGAGAAAAGTAAAATGATATAAATTAAGAACTTGGATCTAATTAAAGAAAGGAAGTGCATTCCAAAAGGAATAAATTAAGGTATTTTATTATTTTGTTTTTATTATTCTCAACTGATCTGACAACAGTTTGTTTAAAAAAATAACAACAATCTATTGGATAATTATAGCTTATCATCAAGTAAAATGAATGCCAGAAACGCTTATATTTTTGTTATAATGCACTGAGAAAAGGAATTGGGAACATTCTGTTTTAAGGTCCCTTCACTGTTTGTGATGTAATATAGTGTTATTGAAAAGTAGACTAGGATTAGTTGTAAATGTATATTGCAATCTCTAGGGCAAGCACTAAAAAAAAGTAAAAATATGAAGTATAGTGGCTCACACCTGTAATCTCAGTGACTTAGGAAGCTGAGGCAAGAGGATCACTTTAATCTAAGGAGTTTGATGCTGCAGTTAGCTATGATCATGCCACCACTTTACTCCAGCCTGGGTGACAGAGTGAGATCCTATCTCTAAAAAAAAAAAAAAAAAAAAGTACAATTGATATGCTAGGAGAGGAGAGAAAATGGAGTCATTTGAAGTGCTTAAGTAAAATCAGAGAAGACAGGAAAAGAATAGAAGAAAAAAGAAACAAAGAACAAAGACAAGAAATAGAAAATAATTACAAGTATGGTAGATATTAATTCAACTACACCAATAATCATGTTAAAAGTGAATTGTCTAAATGTATTGATTAAAAGAGGAGACTATCAGAATAGATTAAAAAACAAGACCCAACTATATGTTGTCTATATTTAAATCTACTTTAACTATAAAGACACAGATAAATTAAAAGTAAAGGGATGCAGAAAGATATACTATGCTAACACTAATTAAGAGAAAGTTGGAGTAGCTATGTTAATTTCAGACACAGCAGATTTCAGAAAAAGGAAAAATATTAAAGATAAATAGGAGCATGATGTAATAATAAAAGGGGTATGTTCTCCAAGAAGACATAACAATCCTTAATGTGGATGTGCCTAACAATGGACGATATTTTGGCAATTTTGTCAAAATACTATACATGAGGCAAAAACTAATAGGACTGCAAGGAAAAATAGATGAACCCACTATTCTAAGTTGAAAAGTTTAATCCTCCTCTATCAGTAATTGACATACCCAGCCGGCAGAAAATCAATAAAGATATAGTTCAATTGCATAGCACCATCAATCAACTGGATCTAATTGACATTTATAGACTACTTCATCTAACAACAGCTGAATACACATTCTTTTCAAGCTCACATGGAACCTTCACCAAGATAGACTGCATTCTGGGCCATGAAATACACTTTCACAAATATGAGATAATAGACATCAGACAAAGTATATTCTCAGACCATAATGGAATTTAATTAGGAATCAATAACAGATTAATAATAGCTAGAAAATCCGATAGCATTTTAAACAATACACTTCTAAACAATACTTGAGTCAAAGAAAAAGTCTCAAGATAAATTGAAAAATATTTTGAGATAAATTAAAATGAAAATATGACTTTACTGAAATTTGTGGGAAAATTGTAGCATTGAGCGCATATATTAGAAAATAAGAGGGCGGCGCCTGTAGCTCAGTGGGTAGGGTGCCGGCCACGTACACCCAGGCTAGTGGGTTTGAACCCGGCCGGCCGGGGCCAGCTAAAAACAACAATGACAACTGCAACAACAACAAAAATAGCTGGGCATTTGTGGTGGGCGCTTATAATCCCAGTTACTTGGGAGGCTGAGGCAAGAGAATCGCTTAAGCCCAAGAGTCTGAGGTTGCTGTGAGCTGTAACCCCACGGAATTCTTGACAGCTTAAGACTCTGTCTCAAAAAAAAAAAAAAAAAAAAAAGAAAAGAAGAAAGGTCTTAAATTAATCATCAAAATTTCCTCCTTAGGAAACTAGAAAAAGAAGAGCAAATTAAATCCACAGTAAGTGGAAGTAAATACAATAAAAATTTGAGCAGAAAACAATACAATTGTGGCTCGGCGCCTGTGGCTCAGCGGGCGAAGGCGCCAGCCACGTATACCTGAGCTGGCGGGTTCGAATCCAGCCCGGGCCTGCCAAACGACAATGATGGCTGCAACCAAAAAAAAAAAAAAAAAATGGCTGGGCGTTGTGGCGGGCGCCTGAAGTACCAGCTACTTGGGAGGTGGAGGCAAGAGACTCGCTTGAGCCCAGGAATTGGAGGTTGCTGTGAGCTGTGATGCTACAGCACTCTATCCAGGGTGACAGCTTGAGGCTCTGTCTCAAAGAAAAAAGAAAACAATATAATTGTGAAAAAGCAATGAAACGAAAAGCTGGGTTTTTGGTGCCTGGGTGCAGTGGCTTATACTTGTAATTCTAGCACTCTGGGAGGCAGGAGGGTTGCTTGAGCTGGGAAGTTCAAGACCAGCTGTGTGTCTACTAAAAATAGAAAACTTAGCGAGTGTTGTGGTGGGTGCCTATAGTCCCAGCTACTTGGGAGGCTGAGGCAAGAGATTCTCTTGGGCCCAAGAGTTTGAAGTTGCTGTGAGCTATGATGACATCATGGCACTCCACCCAGGGCGACAGAGTAAGACAAAAGAGAGAGAGAGAGAAAAGAAGGGAAGGAAGGAAGGAAGGAAGGAAGGAAGGAAGGAAGGAAGGAAGGAAGGAAATTAAGGAAGGAAGCTATTTTTCAAAAAAGATCAACAAGATTGATAAGCCTTTAGCCGGGCTGACCAAGTAAAAAAGAGGATAAACAAAATTATTACAGATAGGTCCACATGACAAGGGATCAAAGCCTGAAAGAAACCACATGAGTTAGCTTGGAAGTGGATCTTCTTTGGCCTGCCAACGGCCAGGTAAAAGATCTTGCAAGTGGACCTATCCCCCATAATTAAATCTTCAAATATGACAACAAACCAAGATGAGAGCTTAAATGCAACTTTGTGACAGACCTTGAGCTACAGAAACTGTGATATAATAAATATTTGTTTTGGGCAGTGCCTGTGGCTCAAAGGAGTAGGGTGCCGACCCCATATGCCAGAGGTGGTGGGTTCAAACCCAGCCCTAGCCAAAAACCGGAAAAAAAAATCCTATCCTAATAAATATTTGTTTTTATTTGTTACATTTTGGGGCAATTTATTATGCAGTTACAGGTAACAACTACATACCCTTTGACTAAGAAATTTCACTTCAATGTACCAACACTCAAGTGATTTTTCCAATCCCTTTCGTGTTAAACCTTATATTTAAAATGCCAATATTTGCACCAGCTCACTAGAATAAACAGACAGTGTGTTTTTGGCCAGAGGCAACACTCCCCAGGAGCAGCAGCTCAGTAAAGCCAGGGCCATCTTCTTAGAGGGCTAAGGGGATCAATGTATCAGAACACCTATAACTCGGTTGAGAAGCTCTACCCTGAAGAAACTCTTCTATTAGGATTTTCATTGAATCCTCACTTATAATTGCACAAAATGGAAACAATCCAAATCTATCAGTAGGGAAAGAGATAAATAAATTGGATAATTCATGCAACACAAGTCCATATAAAAATACGTTATAGTAATATCATGTTGGGTAATAAAACAATAATATTCAGCAGTTAAAATTCGTGACCTAGATATATATGTATCCAAATTAATAAGTTTCCCCCAAAATAACAGTGAGTAAAAATTTATTGTGAAAGGATATATGTATTTGTTCTTGTGAATTGGTTACAGATATGTGTGTGTGCATGTCTGTGTATACACAAACAAACATGGACAACAAGGAAACACATCAACTTCCAAATGGGGCTTATTTTGAGGAAAGAAGTCAGGTGAATGGAATAGTGCGAGGACTTTAACTACTATTTTGTTTCAAAAATAGAAGGGTCTGAGGATCTGGAGAAAATAAAATTTGCTCAATCTGTGTGACAGGTGCCTTAGAATGTGTATTTTATACTCTACTTTTCTGTATGTTTGAAGTATTTAAAAAAATTTTTAATGATATACATCCTTTTTGAGTATAAAATACATACACCTTAGTAATACCATAGACTTAGTAATGGTGGTGTTTGATTTCTCTAAATCCTCATTTTTTTTGCAGTCTATTTGCTTTATCCACACCACAGCGGTTAAGTCTCCCACTGTAATTTCATATTTCCTGCTCTCTCTTTATACTTCTAACAGTATTTGCTTTATATATTTTGAAACAACATTGCTTGACACATAAATTTTTGTGACTGTCATATCTTTCTCAGTGAATAAAACAACCTGTTCTCTTTAATGCTTTTTACTTTGAGTTCTTGATTTTTATGATATTAATTTGCTACAAGTCTTTCTTTTACTCGTCTTTCTTTTTTTCCTTCTTTCCTTCCACTCCTTCCCTCCCTCCCTTTCTTCTGATTTTTTTTTCCTGCTAATATTTCACTGGCATATATTTTCCATTCCTATTTCTGCTTTAGGTGAAACTCATATAAACAACATATAACTGGGCTTTTTTTTTTTTTTTACAATGTCAAATATTCCACTAGTTTTATATTGCCTACTTTTCTTTAACTTTTTTTTTTTTTATTGAATCATACCTGTGTGTATTAGTTCAATCATGGAGTACAGTGTGTGGGCTTCATATACAACCTGAGATATTTTCATCCATCTGTTCGACATAACATTCGTGAGATTTTCTCATTTACTGTGTGAAAACATTTGTGTTCTGCATTTAGTAGTTTTCTCCTTACCCTTCAAAGATGCACCTCAAGTGTGTTCTCACCCTTTATCCTCTCTCTCCCCACCCTTTCCCTCCCCTTCCCTCCCTCTCCCCTTTCCCCCAATCTTCTTGTGCAATAATTGGGTTGTAGCCTTCACAAGAAAGGTATAAATTTGCTTCATATTAGGGCTGTATACATTGGATGCTTTTTCTTCCATTCTTGAGATACTTTGCTAAGGAGAATGTGTTCCAGCTCCATCCATGTAAATATGGAGGAGGTAAAGTTACCATCTTTCTTTAAGGCTATATAACTGGGCTTTTAAAAACAAAATGCTAGCTTGTAGTCCCAGCTGCTCAGGAGGCTGAGGCAAGAGAATCGCCTGAGCCCAGGAGTTGGAGGTTGCTGTGAGCTGTGACGCCACAGCATTCTACCGAGAGTTAATAAGTGAGACTCTGTCTCAAAAACAACAACAACAACAACAACAAATGCTCAAAAATTAAGAAGTTTGCTTTTTAATAGGAGATGTTAACTCATAATATATGCGGCTATATTAAGATTTATTCCTATCTATTTGGTTTTTTACACCCTTTATTTCTTGCTCTCCACCTTCATTTCTTGCCCTTTGTCACAATGAGTTTTTCTTTGATCCATATACTGTTATTTTAATGGTTTCAAAGTTACACATTCTATTTCTATTCTGATACTCCCTAAAATATTTTGTTCTATTATGCATTTTATTTCCAGTAAGAACGTAAATTTACTAGTTGTAAATATAGGAACTCTTTCCATTGGCTGTAAATATTAGAACTAAATTATGAAGTGCAATTTCAAGAGTTCAGAGTTCAGTGAAATTGTATAAATCCAAAAGGGATAACTAATATTTTTTCAGTGCAGTGCAATGAACGGAATGTGAACCCGTGTTGTGTTCATAATCTTTTGGATGGAGAAGTTTGATTTTGATTAGCAGCAACAAATTCAGCTATAGATAGCTGCAATTTGCTTCAACCACCAGGTTAAAAAAACTTAAGCTTACTGTAACCCTGTATGTGTGTATATATATACATATATATATACAGCTTCACATTTTGACATTTCCAGTACAAACATGACATGCAGCATAGGATGTGATATAGCAATATAATTACTCTCATATTGGAAGTAATGGAAAGAAATTTTTAGATTTCATTTTATTAGGGAAAAAACAGGAATGTGGCTAAATGTTTAACATTTGTTAAAACTGGCTGTTATATTTTTTTCGCTGTCCTTTTCCGTATCCTTGACGATTTCATCACTTAAAACAGTGGTTCTCAACCTTCCTAATGCCGCGACCCTTTAATGCGGTTCCTCATGTTGTGGTGGCCCCCAACCAAATAGCGACGAAAATAATTTTATGGTTGGGGGTCACCACCACTTGAGGAACCGCATTAAAGGGTCGCGGCATTAGGAAGGTTGAGAACCACTGATCTAAATGAAATAATGCTTTCGAGCCCACCACCATTTGCGGAGACCAGCTGCCGCCCCCGCCACATCAAGGGGGCGGGGCCGGGTGACGCCATAATCACTTCCGCCGCTGCAGTCCCCGCCCGCTCGGCTGCTGTCTGGCGGGGGAGGAGCTGGAGACTCGGGAGCAGTGGCTCTGGCGGTCGTGAGGGTCGTGGCGGTCGTGGCGGTCGTGACGGTCGGAAGTCTACAGCTCAGCTCCTCTAAAGAGCGTGCTACTGTCTGGATTGGTGAGTAAAAGGCTGTTTGTTTCTTGGGTGCGTCCAGGTGCTGGTGGTGGGGCGAGTGGCCTGGCAAGGGGCGAGGATTTGGGGGTGGATTCCCACGAACTGCTTTTCATTTTCGCCCCTCGGGAAGGGGTGGGGCGGACGCGGGACTGGACTGCAAAGTGAGGCCGGTGTTCTCCCTCTGTTTGGGGGCTGCATCGTCCGCTGTCGAGCCCTTTTCCTGTGGTGGCCTCCACTCGAGTGGCTTTAATCGCTGTTTGGCAGTGGAGTGTTGGTCGCGGCCCTCTCCCACTCCTCCCTGCCTCTCCTCCCCTCTCTCTCTCCCTCCTCGGCCCCTTTGCGGAGCGCGCGTGGCCTTTCTTCCCCCATTTTGCTGTCGTTTTGCCAAAGGGTAGATGGTGAAGATTTTTAAGTAAAAATATTGGTCCTGGGGAAAGGATTGTTGTCAGGAAAAAAAAAAAAAAAAGATTCTCGGGGGAGGGAGGGCAGTAATCTAGGCCACACATGCCCTTTTCTTTCTTTTTCCCCCTCCACTGTCACATCGGTTTGGGTCTACCATTTGAACTGATAACATTTTGCCATCTCTTATTACGACATTGCACCCTCCCACCCCTGTGTGATGTGTGCACGCACGCGCGCACACAGAAGCCTTCCGTCACAGCCCCCCTGCCCCTCACTCTTCCAGGTTCCAGTGCATCCCCTCCCCCGAGCGTGTGCAGACACAGGCACGCACACACTCTCACACCTTCCAGTGCCTTCCCCTGACACATACATGCACACAGGGCCTTGTACCCTCCAGTGCCTTCCCCTCCCCTCCCCACATAGCACTTGCACACCTCCTAGACCCCCTCTTCTTCCTTACCGTGCGTGTGCGCGCGCGCGTGTACACACACACACACACACACACACACACACCTCTCCCTCCCTCTGGGAATGCCCTCCTTCTCTCTGCCTGCCACATACACACATAAGGACATCCTTCTTCTGGAATAGGCATACATAGGCACCCACACATGCCCATTCAGGCACCCTTCTCAGTGCTCTCCACTCCTGCTCTCTGCCGCATATGTCAGAGACAGTCTTCCGTTGCTGGTCAGTGCCTTGCTTATACTCACACACTCACATCAACCCTACTCTGGGGACACCACCCCCTCCCTGTTTTGTCACATTCACACATGCTGGCTTTCTTTGCCCACTTCTGTTCTATCTTCCACAACACAGGTACTTCCCTCTCCAGTACCACCCCCCCCCCATTGGTGCCTGCTGCATTTGCTCTCACTGACATTTCTCCATTATTTATTGCCTACCATTTTGATTAACACACATCCAAGCTCTGAGACACTCCTCTCCATTGCTACCATACCTTGTGACAAACACATGCATCCCTCCATAGTTCCAGCTGCCACATGTACAACTATAACACAAATTCCATTTTTCTTTTACTTACACCCACCTCTCTCCTCCAGAGCCACCCCACCCATGACTATCATTTTCATACTCTCATCCAGAGTGAGTCCCATTCTAACAGTTATACCCCTTCCTCCTACAAACATGGACATGCCTCCATTGCAGTATTGCTGGTCCCCTTCCATCTGTCCCTCTCCTGACAGACACGTAGGCACTCACGCACACACAGTGATCTATATTTTCCACTCTATTCCAATTTGCATTTCTCCTGTATGTCTGCAGGGCTCAGAAAAATGCAGATACCCCCTAAAAAGCCCACAATAGTCTTTCCTTTTCCCACACTGTCACAATTCACAGTACTTCACCCATCTTCTAAGTGTCTAGTCACCCTCAGCTTCTGTCAGATTCTCCCCTACATCTGGCTTTCCTGCAAAACCAGTCTTGTAATCATTTTGCCAACATTAAAAATGTGTTCCAGGTCCACACCTGACAGTCACTGGAATGCTACTCCAGGCCTTAGAAGAAAGTGAAACTAATTTTAAAGGCCCTTTTTTTTTTAATGTTACCTGCCTGCTGAAGTGAAAAATAAACCTCCTTGTTCCTTTATTCTGAACTGATATGACTTTCCCATCTCAAAAACGTATGCAGGGAGCAGGAGCCTTTCCACCCAAGCCCCAGCTGTATTAGAAACCCTCTTAAGTCAGAGCAATGGGTCAGGAATCTAGCAAGCCTGTATGGCCCAAACCAGCAGGAGGGTATCAATCCAATACAGGCAGGAGGTATGGAAGAAGGCATGCTTATGTCAGTTTCAGGCCATCCACGAGCCAGCAGGAAAGGATTGCCAGCCAGAGAAAGACGACCTCCGAAGTCCCAATGCACAGATCAGCCCCCAGTCAAAACACCAAGAGGAGCCGCTCACCATTCTCTACCACTCGTCGTAGTTGGGACAACAGTGAAAGCTCGGGAACCAGCCTGAATGTTGATAATGAGGACTATTTCAGGTATCCACCAAGAGAGTACAGGGCTTCAGGTAGCAGAAAAGGAATGACCTATGGACATACTGACTCTTACGGGCCAGATGATAGTGAGGAGGAGGGGGCTGGGCCTGTTGAGCGACCTCCAGTGAGAGGGAAAACTGGCAAGTTTAAAGATGATAAGCTGTATGATCCAGAGAAAGGGGCAACGTCTTTGACTGGGGCATCTCCACAGTTCTCGAGTTTTAGCTGTGATGTGGGGGAGGAGCTTGATAAGTTAGATCCAACCCCTATAGCAAGATGCTCTGGTAGCAGAGCTGAGTTCCTACAGCACAATAGTGTGGCCTTACAGTCATCCTCTGCTGAAGGCAAGGTGGGTACAAATGGTGTCAGCTTGGAGAAGGAGAGATGGGAGCAGAGTTTGCCTGCACGTCCCAGCAGGGCTCCTGTGAGTATTTGTGGTGGTGGGGAAAACAACTCAAAGAATGCAGAGGAACCAGTGGTAAGGCCTAAAATTAGAAATCTGACAAGTCCAAACTGTGTGAAACCAAAAATATTTTTTGATACTGATGATGATGATGATATGCCACACAGTACTTCCAGTTGGAGGGATACCACCAGTGCTGATGAAGGCCACTCAGATGGCCTAGCAAGAAGAGGCAGAGGTGAGAGTTCAAATGGCTACTCTGAGCCCAAGTACCTTGAAGATAAGAGGGAATTGAGAAGTGACCCAGTGAAACCAGAAAAGATGCCAAGACGGCGACGCACCATGGCTGACCCTGACTTCTGGACGTACAGTGATGATTACTACAAATACTGTGATGAAGACTCTGACAGCGACAAAGAGTGGATTGCTGCTCTTCGTCGTAAGTATCGAAGTCGAGAGCAAACCCTGTCCTCCAGTGGTGAAAGCTGGGAAACTCTACCAGGGAAAGAAGAGCGTGAACCTCAGCAAGCTACGGTAAATGCTGATGCCAGTGTCAGCCCCAGTGCCAGTGCCAGTGCCAGTGCCAGCACTGGCACCAGTACCACTGTCAGTGCTGGTGCCAGTGCTGGCAATGATGGCAGTAATTATCTTGAAGAAGTTCATGAACCATCTCTTCAGGAAGAGGAGCAGGCATCCCTGGATGAAGGAGAAATTCCTTGGCTCCAGTACAATGAGAATGAGAGTAGCAGTGAGGGGGATAATGATTCTGGTCACGAGTTGATGCAACCTGGGGTATTCATGCTTGATGGCAACAACAACCTCGAAGATGACTCCAGTGTGAGCGAAGACCTAGAAGTAGATTGGAGCCTCTTTGATGGATTTGCAGATGGGTTAGGAGTGGCTGAAGCCATTTCCTACGTGGATCCTCAGTTCCTCACTTACATGGCACTAGAAGAACGCCTGGCCCAGGCAATGGAAACTGCCCTTGCACACTTGGAGTCTCTTGCGGTGGATGTAGAGGTGGCCAATCCACCAGCAAGCAAGGAGAGCATCGACACTCTTCCTGAAATCCTAGTCACTGAAGATCACGGTGCGGTTGGTCAGGAAATGTGCTGCCCTATCTGTTGCAGTGAATACGTGAAGGGGGAGGTAGCAACTGAGCTGCCATGCCACCACTATTTCCATAAGCCGTGTGTGTCCATCTGGCTTCAGAAGTCGGGCACCTGCCCTGTGTGCCGCTGCATGTTCCCTCCCCCACTCTAAAGACCAAGGCTGTTAACTCCTGGTCTGATTATTTTCCCCATCTGAAATCCACAATACTGCAGGAGCCCTCTCAAAATTGACAATGGCAATGAAACCTATTGGCCACTTAGAATAAACCTATTGATTCCTTGTGATGATTTCTAATGTGAAAATGATTTATGATTGCATTAAAAAATCATTTCAGCTTCTAGAGGTTAGAAAGAAAACTAAACTTTCTAAATGCTACTTGAGATTGCAGTAAGAACATACATTTTCTAACCTGAAAATTGAAATAAGTTGCATTTGTTTTCTTCAGTAGAATATGTTACTATTAATTGTAGTATCATGTTTATCTGTTAAACATGTCCAAAAGGCAAAATCATTTTCGTTGCATGTTATGGGTTAATGTTCCTGTAATTGCAGTGCTGTAAAAGCTTATTAAAGTTCTTTTGGTTTTACATGGTATAATGGAATTGTTTGGTTTTGTGTGAATCAGTAGTACTAAGTGACTTTATAACTGATCCCTGCGTTTGCATCAAAAGTAGAGATTTTTGGTGTTCCCAACAGTATAAAAACTTTAGTTTCACAGGAATGGATGACTCCAACTTCTCAATGACTCCAAAAATTGAGGGTAATCATTTTTTAAAGTATTAGTAAAGTATATAATTGTCAAACTGCTATAGGGGAAAATGTCAAGTCAAAAGAGTAGGGAGGAAAGGGCTCGGCGCCTGTGGCTCAAGCAGCTAAGGCGCCAGCCACATACACCTGAGCTGGCGGGTTCGAATCCAGCCCTGGCCCACCAAACAACAAAGACGGCTGCAACCAAAAAATAGTGAGGCATTGTGGCCGGCGTCTGTAGTCCCAGCTACTTGGGAGGCAGAGGCAGGAGACTCGCTTGAGCCCAGGAGTTGGAGGTTGCTGTGAGCTGTGATGCCACGACACTCTACCCAGGGTGACAGCTTGAGGCTCGGTCTCAAAAAAAAAAAAAAGAACAGGGAGGAAAGAAACAATGAAAAAGCATGGTAAAGGTACAGAACAGTGGTAGAAATACTATTAAACTGCATGTAGGGATGAATTAGTTAAAATCACCTTTGAGAAAATAGAAACTCTCAGAGGCAATGGGTTAAAAAGTAGTGCTACATGCCAATTTTATAGCTTAACACACTGACACAGATAGGAATAGAAAAATACATAGTATGTGCCAGCAAGTGCTGCAGGAAAATAGAGGTACCCACCTACGCAGAGGAACAGGTTTTAACATTTGGCCATATTTGCTTCAGAGATACACACACACACACACACACACACACACCGCCTGCCTTTCCGTCCCTCCCTTCTCGCCAATAAATGAAATCTTCAGGCACGGGTGAAGTTCCTCACCCCATCTTATTTTTCTTCCTTCCATAGAGGTAAGCACTACCTAGAAAATGGTATGTTCACTTCTCATCTATGTCTTTAGAGATATATAGGAATTTACATCTATGTATATGTAAACATGTATGTGTGTGTATATATATATCCATAACCAATATAGAGTATGTTTTAAAAATGGACATAAATGATAGAATGCATCATTTTGCCACTTGATTTTTTTGAGATTTAGGTATATATGGATCTAGTTCATATGTTTTAACTGCTGCACAGGAAGTATTCAGTTGTATGAATTACCACAGTTTATTTATCCAACATTTTGTGGCTGTGGGCATACTAAAAAGATGTTTCTTTGTGCACATGTGTGAATTTCTCTAGGGGTGAGTACATGGAAGTGAAATTTCTGGGTGCTAGGATTTGAGCATCTTCACCCCAACTAGATATTTCTAGATTGCTTTACAAAATGGTTATACTCATTCATGCTTCCACCAACAGTTTATGACAGCAGTTTTTCCATACCTCCAATAGTCTGGATATCGTTCAACCTCACTGGTAACCAGTGACATGTGAAGTAACACGCTAATGAAACAGTGTCCATTAGAAAGCATTAGGTTTCTTTTTCATGGTAATGTCTAATTTGGACTTAGAAGAGAAGAAATGAGAAAACTCCTGCAGTGGTGTGCATGTAAACTAGCAGCCTTTGTGGAAAGCAGTTTGGGTAGTAACTAAACCAATCAACGTGCCAAGTGGCACATGGCCCTCAACCCAAACTCAGATACTTTGGTATCCAAATTAATAGTATCCAGCAGTTCAAAATTGCATGTACTCTACCAAAAATAGAAAAATTAGCCATAGCCAGTTGTTGTGATAGGCCCCTGTAATTCCAACTACTTGGGAGGCTGAAACAGGAGGATCCCTTGAGTTCAGGAGTTTGAGATCAGCCTGAACAAGAATGAGAACTCCGTCTCTACTAAAAATAGAAAAATTAGCTGGGCATGGTGGTGGGCACCTGTAGTCCCAGCTACTCAGGAGGCTGAGGCAGGAGGATAACTTGAATCCAGGAGTTTGAGGTTGCTGTGGAGTAGGCTGATGCCATGGCACTCTAGCTATAGTCTGGGCAACAGAGGGAGATTCTGTCTTAAAAAAAAAGAATTGCATGTACTGATATGGGAAGGTCTCCAAGACATATTAAGTAAAAATAGCATAGTGTAGAGCACTGTGTACATTCTTTATGTAAAATAAAAACCTTATAAAACCAAACTATATTTAAATGCACAAGAATGTCTGGGAGGCTACATGCCTAACAGTTGGTAGGGGTTTACCTCTGGGAAGGGACAGAGGTTTGGAATAAAACAATGAAGAAGGAAGCTTTTGATTTTTACCTGAAATAATGAATTTTCTTGATAATTTTTATAGTATCCTTGCATTTTCATGAGTATTAACAAAATAAGTAAGAAAAAATAATTTCCTATTTAGAAAAAGAGAAATATTGTCATTCTTTTCTCAGTGCACATACAGTAATATGGATAGAAATAACAGTCTTTTTTTCTGCTGCTGGTCAAGCTGTTGTTTATGACTTTATCCTCCGCAAGACATTTTATGTTTCTCCTTGGCCTTCAGCCAGCTCCTCAGCTGGTAGGAACACTCAAGAGTCTCTTTGGAGGGCCCTTTTTGGGTGAGGTTGTGGTGGTTTGCCATTAACCTTTGCTGTGACCTGACTGGCACCACACAGGAGGTGTTTTAGGAGCACACTGTTTGCACTGCACAGCAGTGACCCTAATTTGTCTTTTAGTCAGAATTAGTCTATCCACAGAAGGAGACACCTACCCAGCACCTAAAGCCCCTTGCTGGTGTTAGAGAAACCTGCCACTGCAGAATCTTGGTGAACTTGAGGTGTACTTTACCAAGGAAGCCCCCAGGGCCTGAAACTTGTGGGACCCTGAGCAACCGGGACTTGGACCTGAAACCTCAGCTAAGTCCATCAGACACTCGTGTCCAGTATTTTAAGTCTGTAGGGAGGAAGTTAGAGGTGCAGGACTCCTGAATCATTTGTCCCTGTGCTACTGTAGTGGTGATGATGATGGTGGTGGCAGTGGGGGACAGCGGCAAGGGTCTAGGGCTACAGTGGTGTGGCCCCTGTGCTGACGGTGCTGGTGGCCATTAGAGGGATATGGCAGTGTCCATGGCCTTCCTGTTCCCTTGTGCCTGCTAGTTTCTGATTCTCTGACCTCTCTGACCATTCCTCAGGCTCTTCCATAGTTTTCCAATAAAACTTTTCTGGTTGAATTAACTAGAATTGGTTTCTGTTGTTTGTAACTAAGAACCCTAAGTGACACACTTACTGATACCATAGCCCACTTTTGTGCCTGTTTTCCTCATCATATAAGATATCCCATGTAGCCAAGGGTCGGGCTCGTTATTGGTACCCATAGCCAGGGTCTTCTAGATATGAAGCAGTTATTTCTGAGAGTAGGTTATTTGGCATATTCATCGAAGGTACTACACTTCACTTCTTGGTTTCTGGCCTTGTTTTCTGTCTATGAAATAAATAGCCCCAAATTTTGGTTACTAATTTGGAGCATAAAGCACTACATCTTGAAAGAGCTCACTCTGACTTCCTGAGGTAGTCCCCCCAGCTGGCACTATAGTTGAGGCATCAGAAGGCCATGTGCTCTAAGGCACTTCTCTTAGCCCTTTGTTCTAGTGAAATCTTTCCACATACATGCCTAGTGACCTCTGGTTGAAATGTATTTTCGAGCTCTATCTAAATTGTACCTATGCTTTAAAAGTTCACAAGCCATCTCCTGAAAAAAATATTCCCATGTCCCCTAGCTCCTTTATTCCCTGTGTCTCTCATCTCTGTAAGTTCTTTAGATCAGGAATCATATCTGAGTCATTTTTACAGTCTTGGTAAGCAGTGGTTGGCCCCAAAATGCTCAGCAACAGTTGCAGACAGGGTAGATTCCTCTCCCAAGGTAGGCTCAGGCAGGGACTGTGTTCAAAGACAACCCAGGAGGAGACATGGGGCCCTGGCCCAACTAGACTGATTTGACACAACCTTAAACCCACTCCCACTCCCAGCTTCTGGAGGCCCCAGCACCCCTCCACCTTTTCTGCAACCCTGGCCTACCCCTAACCTCCATCTCATTTTCTGTTTTGTCCTGCTGAATTCTCAGTGTTTCAGAGGCTATTCTCTGACCCAAGGCCTGTGGAGAATAGGGGTATTTATCTGAAGAGAAATACATGGAAACCAGCCTGAGCACTCCCCTCTTTGGCCCGGGATAAACCTCTGACAAACACAAAGCAGATAGGGTATTTGCCCACCTGGCCCTAGCCTTGGATGAGGCCCGGCATGGAACAAGCTAGGTTCTGGGACCCCTGGGCCATCCTATAAGCCTGCCTTGGTGTGTGCATGTACAGAAAGGAGACTATGCCTAGGCCCATTGCTGCAGGTTTTGCTAACCCCCTCATGCCTCCCATCCTGTTTCTTCCTTGCAGTCCTCACGTAGAAGGATTCTTCCACAAGAGCTGGGGACTAGGACACAGTATCTGCTCATAGAGTCCAAGGTATGTGGCTAAAGGAGAGCCTGGAATCAAGTCTAAAGGACAGTAGGGACTAGGGTACCAAATACATGAAGACAAATCTTTAGGGACCCAGAGAACCAAGCCCAAGACTGTACTTACCATGTTTGTATTCAGGGAACACATTCCTGTCCACTGTGTACTCAAATCTGGGGACTCAGAACCAGCTACATTAGCTCAAAAAGTACTGATTGAACTACTGCCTGTGTATTCTCGACTGGGATCTGCAAGGAGGAATAGGGCTTAGTCCTTCCCTCAAAAAGCTCATAGTCTAGTGTGGAAGACAGACTTGAAAAAAGAGGAGTATGTGCTTATGTGGGAAATGTGATTTGGAGGCAGACATAAGTTGACCTGGCAGCAAAGGGGCTGACTGGTCCAACAGGGAAAGGGGACTGGCCTCAGAGGCACCAGCCAAGTAAGGGAAGGAAGGAAGGTAGGCTGGGCCCTTTCACCGTTGTCTTTGTCAATGGGGGTGGCAATTGGTACTACTTGTTTGAAAGACCCTTTAGAAAAATGTATTAACATTTAAAATCCACATGCTCTGACCCAGCAATTCCACTAGTAGGAATTTATGCTACATGAGCAAAAGCATAAGGTTGTTTGTAGAAGTATATTTATTGCTGCATTGTTTGTAGTAGCAAGAGACATGAAAGCATTTAAATGTCCATGACTAGGGGCCTGGTTAAATAAATGATGGCACAGCCATCAGATGCTTTGTGAAACAAGCCTGTACCCAGCATGAGACCAATCCAGTTACTGTTGTGAAAAAGTATCCAAAAATGAAATTATAAAAGCAAGGCATAGAACAGCCTGTGCAGTTATTACTATTCACATTTCACAAAAGATGCATATTCACCTGTGTTTACCTGTACATGGAATATCTCTGGAAAGATACAGAAGAAACAGAGGCCAAGGTCAAGGATGAGAAGGAGCCTCACTTTTCATCATATATTCTTTTCTTACCCTTTGGAGTTTTTGTTAATTGTTTTTTTTTTTTTTTTTTTGTAGAGACAGAGTCTCACTTTATTGCCCTCGATGGAGTGCCATGTTGTCAACCGCTCACAGCAGCCTCCAACTCTTGGGCTTAGGCGAGTCTCTTGCCTCAGCCTCTTGAGTAACTGGGACTACAGGCGCCTGCCACAATGCCTGGCTATTTTTCTGTTTTGCAGTTCGGCTGAGGCCGGGTTTGAACCCGCCACCTTTGGTATATGGGGCCGGTACTCTACTCAATGAGCCACAGGCGCTGCCCATATTTGTTAATTTTGATTTCGAGTTTATTTTTGTTTGTTTTTTTAATTTTTTTTACCATGGGCATAGATGATGGGATGTGGAGGGAGGGAGAGAGGAGGGCAGAATTCTGAGGCAAAGGGAACTGAATGATCAAAGGCCTGCAGATACAACATAGTATGGACTGTGCATGGGGGTGCGTGTGTGTGTATGTGTTATGTGTGTGAGACCCTGAGTTGTGAAACAGAGACTCTCCCAGGTGACTTCCATTAATAAGGGAAAGAGTTGATTGTCAGGATACAAATGGAAAAATGGCAGTCAAGACTTAGCCACAAGGCCAGGCCATAGGGAAAGAAATTTTGGCTCAAGCAGGCCTCCCAGGGAGAAGAGGAACCACAGCCAAGCTGGCCTCATGAAGATATGGTGTGGAGGCTAGAAGGTGTCCCAACAACCAGAGCAGGTCCACTATGATGTCAGGTAGGTAAAATAGATCTCCACATTGTACATGTACATAACAACAAAAAAAAAGATTATTAGGAACCCTACAATCATGGTAGCTAGTAGTGATTCTCTCTCTGTAGTGGGAATATAGGTAATTTTAATTTTCTTTCTATGATGGAAGGAGTTCTTAAATTCTTTTTCAACTGTAGCAGGAAAACTGACGCAGACAGAAGACTCCAGGCACCAGTCGATAGAGGAAGCAGCGAGTTTATTCCCGCTGGGAGACTCGGCGGACTAGTGTCCTAAAAACCGAGCCCACCGACCCGATCTCTTGCCTTTCTTTTATACATTTTTAGGGCTAGGGTGCACGTGAAAGTCACAAAGGATGTGAGGTACGTGACAAACGTGAAAGTTGTGGGACTCGAGGGAAGGACAGATCTGCCTGCGCCCTTGACTTTGGGCGGGCTACCTGTCTTCAAGGGCGAGGGAAGGCTAAGGAAGTTGCAAGGTTACTATCCAGGCCCAGCGCCTTCCAAGAGAAAGATATACAGATAACAGAGACATTTGCTATAGTGGAGTGTTACAGACTGTTTGGCTAGTGCCTGTACCGAGTGGCCGGGACAGATCTTTAGCTCTGCCTTTACTTTCCTGCCTCATTCCCCGCTTTGAGACTCAGAACAGCTTGTTATGAAGTCTCATCACCATCTTCATCAACCTGTGTTACAATTCGTTGGTGACGCATGTAATGCGCTCCACCTGGGGCTCTTTGAGACACAGCTGAATTCACTACGTTCCTCACCATCTGAAGTAACACTGGCAATAAGCATGGGAGGAGAAGGCAAGTACCTAGTAACAGTAAGACTCCTATTATAAGGGTCTTAAAACCTCCAAAAGCAGAGAACCATCCCCCAAAGATGGATTTCGGATCAAATCCATGCCACACCTGTACCAGCACATGAGCCAATTCGGAAATGTCATTAGCTATATTTTCCACTCCTCGACCTTGATCATCTATTTGCAGACAACAGTCAGATTGAACTTTCCACATACTCCTCCTTCTGCAGCAA
>CAUYRH010067159.1:0-15496 GCA_963574655.1 Perodicticus potto | reverse complement strand
CTCAAGCTGTCACCCTGGATAGAGTGCTGTGGCATCACAGCTCACAGCAACCTCCAATTCCTGGGCTCAAGCAAGTCTCTTGCCTCTGCCTCCCAAGTAGCTGGGACTACAGGCGCCTGCCACAACGCCCGGCCATTTTTTGGTTGCAGCCATCATTGTTGTTTGGCGGGCCCGGGCTGGATTCAAACCCATCAGCTCAGGTGTACGTGGCTGGCGCCTTAGTCCACTGAGCCATAGGCGCCGAGCCTGAGCTCTGTTTCTGGCACAGAACTTCTAATCTCTTGGAATCTCCTGGTGACTAGAGCATCTTCTGTTCTAATGACATGATGCCTAGAGGGGTCCTGGATGGGGGCTGATCACCAGGAATACATTCAGCCACACATCCCCTCCTTAGAGAAGGGGAGAGGGGCTGGACATTGAGTTAATAATTGATTAACATGCCTAGGAGATAAAGCCTCTATATATACACATCCCTGAAATAAGGGGTTCCGAGAACCTTGTATTGGTGAACAAGAACACATCCACATGTCAGGGGGTGGTGTACCCTAACTCTGCAGGGATAGAAGCCTCTATACTCAGGACACTCCTGATCCTTGCCTTGTGTCTCTTCATCAGGCCACTCATTTGTGTCCTTTAAAATACCCTGTGTAATAAATTGGTAACAAGAAGTACACTGCTTCCCTGGGTTCTGTGAGCTGCTCTACCAAATTAGCAAACCCAAGAAGGAGGTCATGGGAGCATGTGATTCGCAGCCAAGTCAGACAGAAGCTCTGGGCAACCTGGGCACCTGACACATGTGATTGGCACCTCAAATGAGGGGCTGTCTTGTGGGACTGAGCCTTTCCCTAATATATGGGGTCTGTGCTAACTCCAGGTAGTGTCAGAAGTGAATTGGCTTGTAGGACACACAGTTGGTCAGAGAATAGCTTGGTGTAGGGTCATAGAAGTACGATAGGGAAGTTGCGTATGATAGGGAAGAAGGAAAACCAGTTTGTTTCTCCTATATTCACATCCTATATGAGTTAAAAGATAATAAAAATAACACCAGCTGACATTTGTCAAAGACTATGTAAACACTCTAAGATGCATGATCTCATCTGTTCCTCCAAATATTTTCATCATACCCTCTTTTCAGGGTATGATGAGGCCTAGAGAGATTAAATACATTGCCCAAACTAGAAAGCATGGCTGTGTCAATGGCAAACCTTTCGGGCCAGGACTAATACCACCCTCGTGCAAGCAAGGACATCTGCTGCGGCTGTCGCCTTTCACAAGCCAACCTGTCACCCCAACCTGGGGCATTGCATGGTCCTTGCCACAGTGGCTAGCTACGCCTGTGCAGCTGATGGCCTGACAGCTCAGTCTGTCTGTCCTGGGTCTGAGCTCAGGGGCCTGTGGTAGTCCTTACTCAGCACAGAATTGTAGGAACTTTCTCATCCAACCCCTCGTGTCACATGTGTGGAAACTGAGGCCCAGAAGCCCAGAACGCTGAAGCCCGGAATGGTGAAAACAAGAAAAAAAAAAAAAATGACTCCCAGCTCTACAAGTTCACTGCTGCCCTTACCTTGAAATGATTTCTAAGTTTCCTTCAGCTGCTTGCCTTTCTGAATCTCTGGTTCACAAAGATTTGTTCACAGTCATCAGATTGTTCACCTGCAGAGCTGAGGCCTAAACCCAGATCCTCACCTAGAGTTCCTTGCTGGAATCAGACACCTCCCCTTTCTTCCTGTTTCAGGGCACCAACGGGCCAGAGCCCAGGATGGCTGATTCACCTCCCAGATGGTCTCAAGTCTCCCCAACAGGGAGCAGCAGCCTGTCCCCAAACAGTCACCCAGGCCCTCTGGGAAGCTCCCCCCTCCTCAGAGATGCCTGCCTGGCAACACCCAGAAGTCCTTCCAGACTTGCCTCAGTGCCTCAGGCCCGTGCATTTCTGTAGCACTCAGCTTTCTAAAATCCCTTGATATCGCCCAGACTGTCCAGAAACTCAGCCAAGTCAGCAAAGGCTTTGGACAAGGCAGACCAGAGTTTTTCAATCCTTCGTGTGCAACCACCTAGATTGGTGACCTCAGGAAAGTCACTCAACTTCTCAGTGCCTCCGTGTCTGCCATTGCAGAATAAGCTTCAGGTGAATACTTGAGGCTTCTCAAATACCTGAGATGTGGGAGGCGCTGGGCAGGCGGAAGGTTGCCATGGCCTCCCTTTTATACATGAGGAAACACAAGCTCACCCTTGGTGAGTGACCTGTCCAAGAATTCTTCTGAGCCTCCACCCGGCACTGACACATTTCTTTGCTCACAGCAACTGGACAAATGACAGTTGGTGGCCTTCCTATTTTATTTCTCCTACTCTATCTTAGGTTCTCTGGGGATAGGATCTTTGTCAGATGTATCTCCACGTTCTGCTTTCAGCATAGGAAAGCCCTTGATAAATGCCTGAGAAGCTGTTTCGGGGACATTCTGTCTGCTGCCTTTAGGTGGGAAGGAATGGCAACCGGGAGTGGTGTCGCCCCAGATCCAAATCTCAGAAGAAAAGCTGGCAGCTCTTTATTTTCTCTCGCACTGTCATGGGGGAACATGTGACCGACAACCAGGTGGGCACGTTCCCAAGACACTAATGAATATTCAGAGCCATGTCTAAGCAGGAAAAAGCAAAGGAGAAGAAGGTTCATGCATTAATTTTACAAATACATAGTCAGAATCCAGGCTGAGGATTCAGCAGTAAATGGACCCTACTGTCACAGATCTTACGGCCCAGGCTCCCCCCGGAAGTCCCAAATACAAACCATCTCATAGACACCTTAGCGATCAACTTGTCCAACCAGACTCCCAATTTACAGATGGAGAAACTGAGACCCAGAGAGAAGAGGGATCAGCCACAGTCCTCAGGGAGATAGTGGCAGGAATGTCCCATGCCTGCTCTGGGAAGCCCAACCCAAGCACAGGATACACCCAAGGCCCTAATCTCTAGTCTCAAAGCCACCCTCGCTCTGTGGAGAGAAGGGAGGGGACACCACCTGCTGTCTGCTTCCCAGATTGGCTGCAAACTAAGCTCGAGCTCAGCCCAGGGCAGTCACAAATGCACCACCCCTGTCCGTAGTCTATTTAAGGGCTCAAAAGAGTGTAAGATATCCCTGGGAGCCAGTGTCTCACTCCAGGGTCAGGCCAGGCACAGGACTTGGCAAGTTCCAAGGATGTCTCTGATAGCCTCTCCTGGGCTCCCATGAGAGCAGAAATAGAGACCCCAAGGAGACACAAGCAGATTGCCCTTCTACCCGCAGCTTGGGGTCTGGCCCTGAGAGAAAGCACAGGAGATGTGGCCCACAGGCTGAGCTTCACTGCCTCTCCACTCCATTTACAGAGGTTGCTGGCTGCTTGGCAGGCCTGAGACCTCTCAACACAGGCCCAGAGGCCAATGAAGCAGATGCAGCAGCCCAGCCACAAGCTTCCTGCACAAACTTGGGCTTAAGAGCGAGGCTGGCATGTTCCCAGGGCAACGAGGCAGCTGATGTTTTGGGCTTCAGTGTGAGTTGTTTGTTTGTTTCAGTTTTTGGCTGGGGCTGGGTTTGAACCTGCCACCTCAGGCATGTGGGGCCGGCACCCTACTCCTTTGAGCTACAGGCGCCACCCTTCAGTGTGAGCTTAAAAGCTCAGCATGAGAGACTAAGGTTAGATGTGAGGACATTCTTTTTTTTTTGAGACAGAATCTCACTCTGTCACCCTAGTTAGAGTGCCTGTGGCATGATAGCTCACAGCAACCTCAAGCTCTTGGGCTTAAGCAAACCTCTTGCTTCAGTCTCCTGAGTAGCTGGGACTACAGGTACTTGCTACAATGCCCAGCTAGTTTTTCTATTCTTAGAAGAGACAGGGTCTTACTCTTACTCAGGCTGGTCTCAAACTCGAACTCCTGAGGTCAATATCCTCCGGCCTTGGCCTCCCAGAGTGGTGACAGGCATGAGCCACCACACTCAGCCAGGACTATCTTTTTGACACTAGTGGCTATATGAGCTGCCCAAAATGAGTTTCAGATTAGCATGCCCTCTTAAGAAAAGTGTCACAGCTTCTATCACTTCATGAGTCAAGGGAAAAGCAAGAGCCTCAGATCAGAGACCAGCCCCAGACCCAGCTTTACCATTTCCTAGCTTGTGACCTCCTTCAAGATACTTAACTTCTCTGGGCCTATAATTTTCTCCTCTGAAACTGATGCTGAAGGCTGGTGCTGACTTCACAGAGCTGTCAGGAGTTGACAAGATGTGGTCACGGAATGCCCTGCCCAGGGCCTGGCATATTGTAGACACCCAATAAATTCCATGTCCTTCCTGCAGCCCCAGGGAAGCCCAGCATCCATGTGCTGTCCAGAGATGATTCTTGATTAAATCTCCCCCAGAAAGAGCAGCATCACCTTCTCTCCAACCAAGTTAGTGGGGAAGGGGCTTTGCCAAGCAAGACACATGAGGACCCTCTCAGAGCGCTTGGCTCTTCTCTCAAAAGACCAGATTGTCTGAAGAACAGAGACACCTCCAACCTGCCCTTCCCAGTGGGACTAAGGAACGGGTTCTCACTCCCCACCCCAACCCTCACCCCAGGGCTTGAGCGAGCCCAGCCTCCACACTGGAGTTCTCTGCTTCCTCTTCCTCGTTTCTGTCTTCTGTTCCGAGCTTTAAATCCCACAGCTCAGAGGATCCAGCCCCAGATCAGAGGCAACAAACCAGGTGTGCATAGATGCCGCTGCTCTAACAGGCCTGGGCTGGGGACGGGGAACAGGGGTGGGATTTGGATCAAGGCTGGCCAGAAGGGGTGGTGTTGCTTTGGACTTAAGCTTAAGGAAATCAGGGTAGGTGGCTTCAGGGGGCTGGAGGTCAGCTTTGCAAGGTTTAGCGATGGCAGTCAGGAGTGCCTGGCCAGAAAGGAGGGGAAATTCGAGAGGGTACTAGTAATGGGTTGTGAAGGTGCTTGGGGCCCTGGTGTTAGAGTCCCTAGACCCATTCCTGCTTCTTGTTATCCATCTACGAGGCCCGGGCAAGTCACTCCTCTCTCTGACTTCAGTATCCTCATCTGTAAGATGGGAATAATAAATCCTGACCACCTACAGAGGAGGGGATTAAACGAGACACCTGGGTGAGTGTGCCTAACATCGTGCCAGCCACCCAGTGGCAAACTCATACAATCAGTGCCATCAATCATTAAGTAAACGATTAGCAGATACGTGGAGATAGTTCTGTGCTGGGTGCACATACTGCTCTTAGGGAACCCTCCTACTCCCACTTCACCCTGTGGGAACAGACAGAAGAGCAAGTCACCTGAGCAAAATGGGTTTGTTTCTGGCACCAGCACCCTGCGTGCCCCAAAGAATGAATTCTGACGATGCAAAGAAGAGTCCAACCTGGACCCCGTCAAGAAAAACTAGACAAGAGATGTTTGCAAAAGGAAAGGCAATTCTTTATTGCATGAACAGACTCCGCACAGCACAAATGTTATATAATGCAGCTGCTTCTCTGCAGGTGGGGAGGGGAGAGAGGAAAAAGAGGAGCGTGCAAAGCCCAGAACTAGGAGGTGGAGGGACCCTCTTCAGCTGGTCGCTCTCCATAGGCAGGAATAGGAGCCTCCTTGCCCAGCCCCTCTGGCCTCTCCTCCACTCAGCCTAGGGAGGGTGAGGATGGCAAGTAACATTTCTCCTGCACTAGGCACTTAGGTTTCTCTCTGGCGGGAAGAAATCTTCCTTCCATCCACAGATTCCTCTATTTTGATGTGCAAATTGCTGCTGCTGCTGCCACCCCCACTTCCGAAAGCAGCTGTTACGAAAGAAAGGTGCAAGTTATAGAGTGCAGGGATCTCCCCTCTCTTTCCCAAGGTAGCAAGACCTTGGCTAGGCTCTGAGAAAACTGGATAGCACCCCTGGGAATGGACACTGGTCAATTCTTCAAGAGCTGCCCAGGAGGTTTGGTGTTGAATTACTCATCAAAGAGATGGGCAGTGGACATGGCAGGTATCTCAGGCAGGGAGAACAGCGTCAGAGAGTGGCCCGGGCTTCTTACAGGAAGTATATAAAGATGGGCCCGGGGGAGAGACAAGCCCTGCACACAGCCTTCTCAGCCTGGGGAGGGGTATACCCTGGAATGGGAGTGTTCCCGCCCCACTGGGAAGTTTGGTCTCTTTCTCCTCCCCCATCTAAGGGGAGTAGTGGCTTCAACAACTCCCCCTACCCCTACTCCCACCCCACACCAGAAGAGGGAAGCCATCCTACCTCCTGGGATGCCAATGCCAGCCATCCTGAAAGAGAAGGGGAAGCAGATGTTAGCAAAGGGCAAAAGCTCAGGTCTCCCTCGAGGAAGATCATGTGGACAGTGACGCAGTCCTCTTCAGCCCACCACTGCCACTCCCACACCCAGCACCTCTAGAGGCTGCACACCCTGATAGCCCGTCCAGGCCTGCTCCCACCCAAGCAGACAGATTCTGATCTACAAGAACATACCATCTACTCATGCAGAGAACAGAACGAGCATTAGATCTTAGAGACCACTAGCCCAGCCTCAGCCGTTTATGGAAGAAACACAGGGCCAGAGAGGAGAAATGACCCACCCAAGGCAACAGTTAAAGACCAGGGCAATGTCCAGACCCTCACTCCTTGCTCAGTTCTCTTCACGGTCCCTTGCAGCTGCTTGGGAAAACCCTGCAATATCCTTAGGGGAAGCCTGTGCCGCAGCCACACTCAGACCCTCTCATCCCTCTCCTGTGCCCATGAGCCTACTTGGCGTCCTGGCCCTCCAGCAGGCTGCGGTAGGTGGCGATCTCCTGCTCCAGCCGTGTCTTGATGTCCAGCAGCATCTTGTACTCCTGGTTCTGAGCCTCCATCTCACACCGGAGCTCGCTCAGCTGGGCCTCGATGCTGCTGATGAGCCCCTGGATCTGCTGCAGCTGCGTGGCATAGCGGCACTCTGTCTCCGCCAGCGAGTTCTCCAGCCCGGCTTTCTGGTGGGGCGACAGATCCACAGACACGTCATTCGGAGGAGGAACCCACTGAAACCATGGGGATGGGGAGGGTTTGAATGGAGGTCAAGGAGCCACCTCTGAGGAAGCTTCAGAACTCCAAGGCTAAACCAGCCAGGAAGGGCGGGATCATCTGTCGCGCGCAAGGCTGGTGTCGGGTGCAGGGGCCATACCATGCTGAGCTGGGACTGCAGCTCGATCTCCAGCCCCTGCAGGGTGCGTCTCAATTCTGTGATCTCCGTCTTGCTGGTCTGGATCATTTCCGTGTTGGAGGCCACCTCCTTGTTCAGCTCCTCAGTCTGCGGGGCACATGCAAGAGAAATGAGCTTTGGCCTCCTCAGAGACTCAGGAGTGGGGCAGGCAGAAGGTCAGGCCAACCTTGCTGAAGAACCAGGCCTCGGCGTCCCGGCGGTTCTTCTCTGCCAAGGCCTCGTACTGCTCCCTCATCTCCGCCAGCTCGCGGGTCAGGTCCACGCCTGGTGCTGCGTCCATTTCCACGTTGACCTGGCCAGCCAGCTGGCTGCTGAATTCCTTCATCTCCTGCAGGGTGGGAAGAACCATTTGGAGACAGAGGGCAGAAGAGAGAGCTGAGAGTGACACCCCACAGGTCAATCTTGGCTCCATGCCTAACTCTCGCTGTGACCTTGGCACACCACGCAGCCACCCTCTGTTCCCCACTGCACATGGAAAGGTCTGATCACATGGATCCCTCAGGTCCCAGACCTCGCCTACAAAGAGACCCAGGTGTGAGCTCACAAAGCTAACCAGGAAGATCGTTCACACTGGCCAGCTGGCCTGGCTGCAGGTCTGGGCCTCCAGAGGACAGTGTCCTTTCCTCTCCACGGGGACCCCTGTTTTTGGTGGGGATGCATTTCTCAACCACCATGCCAACCATAAGGAGGCACCAGCAGCCCCATTGCCTCCCCCTAGCCCCAGCGCCTGCCTGGCCCACCTCCTCGTGATTCTTCTTCAGGTAGGCCAGTTCCTCGTTCAGGTTCTCAATCTGCATCTCCAGGTCGGTCCTGGCCAGGGTCAATTCATCCAGCACCCGACGCAGGCCGTTGATGTCAGCCTCCACGCTCTGGCGCAGGGTCAGCTCATGCTCGTACCTGGGAAGTGAGAAGGGTAAGGGGCCAAGGCTGCTTCAGCCCTGAGAGAGGATGGCCAGGGGGAGGGGACAACACAGGAAGGGGAGAGAGAGGCTGGCACGCACTTGAGCCTGAAGTCATCTGCAGCCAGCCTGGCATTGTCGATCTCCAGGATGACACGGGAGTTGTCAATGGTGGCAGCCAGGATCTGCAGGAGACCGGAGTTGGTGCCTGGAGAACACATCCCACTTCCTCCCGCCTCTTTTGGCTCTGCACCCAAGGCTGGGCCCTCACCATCAGTCTCCCCTCTGACACCAGCAATGGACCCACAGGGGACGGGCAGAGTGCAGCCTCACCTGGAATGCCCATTACTTGGTCTGCCCCCTGCCACACTCCTGGGACACCTTCAGGGCATGAAGGGCCAGGGAATCAGTATGGGTAGGGGATCCTGTATGGAAACTGGCTGCCCTGGAGTGTAGCAGGGTGGGGCGCATTCAGCTCTGACAGTATCCCCTTCACGGATACTCCACCAACCCCACTGTGAACTACCACCCATGACCACTGCTTCCTGCACACTTTGAACACAGCTGTGGATCTATAGAACATTCCAGCCAGTGGGAACCTGGAGGGCAACTAAACAAGGCATTTTACAGACTAGAACCCGAATCCCAGGGAGGGAAAATGTGAGTGTGAAACAGAACGTGTAACAAGTGCCCAGGTCTCTGAAGTCCTAATGATCCTTTTGATACTAAGGCACCCTCATAGGGAACGGCAAGAGGTCCTGGCATTTAAGGTTCTTGTGGAGAGGTAAAAAAGGAATTTATGCAGAACCCTACAGGGTACATGGGGTGAGGAGGGTGAGTTGCTCTTTACATGGCCCCCACTTGTGTCTTTATCGGTCCTAAGATTCCAAACATCCCTCCCTTCCCTGGCACTGCCAGGTTGAGCAGATGGGGCTAAGGCTGCACCCAGAAAGAAGGTAGATTCCAAGTTTGCAGAGGTTACACACCAGACAGTCACTGGCTGGGCAGGAAAGGATTTCCCTGAGTCAGCAGTAACACTGGTACGTTAGAGATGCATGCAGGGTACCAGCTCCCCCTTTGTCATTAGAGGACTTACCTTGTCCCGGAGCTCTTCCATGGTCTTGAAGTAGGGGCTATAGTCACGCTCGGGGCTGGTGGGGGCCTGCTTCTGGTACCAGTCACGGATCTTCACCTCCAGCTCGGTGTTGGCCTCCTCCAGGGCACGTACCTTGTCCAGGTAGGAGGCCAGGCGGTCATTGAGGTTCTGCATGGTGGCCTTCTCATTGCCAGAAAGGAGACCACCATCGCCACCACCAAAACTCCCACCAAAGCCACCTCCGAAGCCGCTCCCCGCCCCTCCACCAAAGCCACAGCTCATTGTGCTCCCAAACCCCCCTCCAGACCCTGCAGAGACAAACCTGGCAGAAGAAGCTGAGATACTGCGGCTTCCACCTCCCCCATAGAGGCTCCCGCCACCAAAGCCGCCTCCCCCAACCCTGAGGGAACCCCCTCGGGTAGAACCCCCGCCAAAGGAGGAAGAAGAAGTTTGCAGAAATGTGGTGGTCATGGCCAGGCAACTGGAGTCTGCCCCCTAAGCAGGCACAAGAGACTCAGGCAGGCAGTGCCAGGCTGGACACAAGCAGAGTGCAGTGCCTATCACCTCCTGGCTGGGGCTCCTTATATACCCCTCAGAGGGGACTGTGGGGCCTTGTCTCCTCCCCCAAAGTGAAGCCAATTCCTCTGCCTTCCTAACAAATACATCTGCCTGAACACCTCAATGTGGCTGGTGCGAAGTTTTTCTTTTCCTTTTTTTTTTTTCAATGCAACAAAAGAGATGATTCATAATTAATGGTGTTTTGCCCTGGGCCATGGTTTTAACACTTGGATTACAGGTTCATCGCTCCACTCCAGGAGAAACGAAAGAGCAACAGGGAGCAAATTCTATTCACAGCATAGTCACCAAAGCGTCAGCCTGCATAGTTAGAATAGCCCAGGGCCAGCTGCACCCTGCAGCTGGACTTCCCCACTGCCCCCAGCCCAGGAGCCCCATCCCAATTGCCCCCCACGGCTGCGTCAGCTCTCCAGCTCACAGGCCCTGTGTGTGAGCCTGCTGGTCTTGGAACACGGGACAGGCTGAGGACAGTAGAGGGGATCTTGAGTCAAGTTCCAGCGAAGGTGACCAGAGGCACTGGCATCTGTCCCTTCCCTGGTGCCACAAAAGGACTCTCCTCCTCTCACCTCTGCTCCCCCCACCACTAGAAGCCCCCTCCTGCTTCTGCAGCCCAGGGTCCAGGCACAATCACCAAAGCCCAGAGGGCTCAGGGCTGACAAGGGGCTGATTGATGTTCCTGCCACCTGCCAACTGTGCATGTCGCTGAACCCTTGCTTGCTTCTGGGGCAAGTTGGGACAAACCTCTGCTGATAAGGCTGGGGCAAGTTCCAGGAAGCCCCTGCCTTCTTGGAGGAGAGGCAAGTTACTGCTTAGCAGGGCCAGATTAACCCCCCTTATGTCCTGTCAAGTGCTGCGCAGCTGGGGAGGGGCCCATCCAGAAGGCTCTCGTGTTTGAGTGTTATGGAAAAAGAGGAGACAGGAAGCCAGGCAGCCAGGCTGAAGGACACCAAAGATGGTGAAGGGCAAGGCACCACTTCACAGAGATGGGCCCTGATGCCAGAGAGGGGAGTTAGACACTCAGGAGAGCACTTTACTCTGCCCACCAGCTCAGGACCCCACTTCCCAGGGACACCTGATACCTACGCGTAATAACACTTAGAGGCATGGCTGGCCCTCCGGCTCCAGGGCTTACAGAAAACCCAAGGGTAGAGAGTCAGGAGGAAGATTCCTGGCTGCAGTGCAGTGAATTGGACAGGGCACTGGGCTTCCTCAGGCCTGGGTTCAAATCCTGGCTTTGGGGTGGCACCCGTAGCTCAGTGGGTAGGGCACCGGCCACATATGCCAAGGCTGGCGGGTTCAAATCCGGCCCAGGCTAACTAAAATCAACAATGACAACTGCAACAAAAAAATAGCCGGGCGTTGTGGAGGGCACCTATAGTCCCAGCTACTAGGGAGGCTGAGGCAAGAGAATCACTAAAGTCCAAGAGTTTGAGGTTGCTGTGAGCTGTGATGCCATAGCACTCTACGGAGGGTGACATAGTGAGACCCTGTCTCAAAAAAAATAATAATAAAATAAAAAATAATAAAAAATAAATCCTGGCTTTGACAGGTAAAGTTATGGACATTTTACTTTCTCAGTCTCAGTTTCCTTACAGCAAGGGGCACTCTCAGCTCTCAATTCCAGGGAAGCCCTGAGGCTCAAGAGCCCCACCTGAGTTTCAGAAGGAATAATCTGGGGACTCAGAGAGGTGAAACAATTTTTATAAGGTGGCACAACTGGTAAGGGGCATCATCAGGACTCAGCCAGATCCTTGGTCCACCCCCCCAACCAAATAGGGGACAGGAAAAGAGGGTCCCACCCTCAGCCCCAAATCCCTGCATCTGAGCTGGGGTGGTAAGGAAGGGAAACGCAGGTCTAGGTGGGTGGGATAGGGTCTCTCCTCAGTGAGGCCTCCCAGAAAGCTGGGCCTCCAAGCGCTGGGCCCAGACAGTGCAGTATTGTCTCATGGATGGGAGGATATTCTCTTTTCCTCAGAAAGAAAAATAATCAAACTCAGATCAACCAGAGCTCATTAAAGCCTCTGCAGACTTTGTGGCCCCAGCAATTAACAAGGAACAATTACTTGCCCTTCATCCAGGTGAGGTTGGCTGGGTTCCTGCACCCTGACCTATCTCCAAGCAGCCCCTCTAGGTAGCATAGGCCCCTCACAGGCCCAGCTGCCCCCTCGCTATCCCAATCGCAACTCCCTGGTTTCAGTCCAAACAGCTACCATGAGCTCAGGTCCAGGCGGGGAGGGGACTTCTCATTAACACCAGGTGGGACGGCCTTGGAGGATGGAGCACAGCCCAGGCTGCAGCCCCAGGCCCTGCCCCAGGCAGCCCGCCCAGGACACTGTGCCAGATTCCAACCTTCACCCATTGCAGCCAGACAGACTGTCTCTGGAGTCTGGGATGGGGCAGCACGGCCAATGGAAAGAGCCTAGGCTGGATTCCACCTCAGGTGTGACTCAACCCTTCCAAGCCTGGTTCCTGATTTTAAGTTGGGCCATTAACAGGGACCCTATCCATAGGGCCTAGGTGAACACTAAGGGCACGTGGGGAGGGAAGGCGGCATGAGGCTGAGGGCCCTCCCACACCTCGCTGTTCCCCAGGCAGATGCCAGGGCTGAGTGCACCACCTGGGCCTAGAGATGCCCCTCTGAATCCCCCCTTTCCCACTTGCTAGGTGTGTGGCTTTGGGAAACAGTGCTTCCTCTCTCTCAGTCTCAGTCTACCAGTAAGGAAAAATGGAGATGAGTCCAGTCAAGCCTGACTCACAGAGACGGAGCAAGATAACTGACAGGAAATGCTTTACAGACTGAAGTGGCCCTGATAACCAGCAGTGACAGAAAGACCTCACTCCCTCTATCCTATCCCAGGTCTCCTGGGACACAGCTCCCAGACAGAGACAGAGAGTGCCCTGCCCCAGCCCCTCCTCCACCCCTCCCTCACCATGCACACACAAAGGCTGGCTTCATTCCTGATACCTAGGCCAAGACCTGCTGACCAGCCCCACCTGTGGGCCCAGACCCACCCCACCCACATTCCAGGGGCCCCTTGGGCAGGGAGAGGGTTTCAGCTGTGACAAGGGAGGCTTTCTTGAGAAGGGACAGGTATCCGTGGGCAGCCCCAGCCTGAGTGTGCAGCCAGGCCTCTGCTTCTGGCTCTCACTCAAAGGCTCCCTGAAAATTTGGTGGGAAGCAGGGAGAAAGGGTGCTGGAGACCAGGGCAGAACAGCAGGGCTGGGAGCAGAAGGGGGTCCCAGCCAGGGCTGCCACAGAGAGGAAAGAACTGGGAGCTGGAGTCACATTCATAACCTGCAGGCAAGCTAACCCGCCTTTGTGAGACCCACGGAGAATGGAAAAAATAGCACCTCCTTCAGGATTCCTGTGGCTATAGCAGGGTCTGGGCACCCAAGCAGTCCCTAACTTGCCCTTGGCCTCACAGGGCAGGCAGACCTGCTGTCACAGAGGGCTAGGGCACATTCAGCCTGAACCTCTCAGCTACAGAGAAGGGGGGCCTCTTTACAGGGCTAGTATTACCTTGAATTGGCCTCAGTTCTTGGCAGCCGAGAGAAAAACCACAGGAGCAGGCCCATACCCACCCAAGGGCAGAACTGTACCAGGAAGCTAGGACTTTGTTCCTCTGCTGGCCAAGGACAGGCCCCAGGCAAGCCAAGTTGGGGGCTTGTGGGAAGTCTGGGTCACAGCTGGGTCTCATCCCAGGCTCTGGCCCATGGGCTAGTGGGTGTAAGGGGCTTACACAGGGCTGTCCCAAACAGATAAATGTGTTAGTGCATGCACACAATCCACACACCACCCCAAAGGGCACACCCTCTCCAGCCTTGCTCCAAGCGGAATGCCTAATCCCGAAACCCTAGTCTGAGTTAGGTGGAAAAATTTGTCAGAAGGAACTGCCCCTGGGAGTCCCAGTCTTGAGCCAACGTATGGAGGGCAGCTAGAATGCCAGCAAGATGTGCACAAGTGGTATCAACTCTAGTAAGACACCTGGATTGAGCAACTTGGATTCTAGTCTCAGCTCTGCCATGTAGTTGCTGTGTGGCCTTGAACAAGTTACTTAACCTCTCTGAGTCTGTTCCCTAATCTATAAGATGCAGCTCATACTATCTCTTAGAATTGTTTTGACTCAATGGCATCTTCTAAGTGTTCAGTATAAATTTTGACAGATACTTCAACCCCCAGGGAAGTAGAGTGGAAAGAAAACAAATCTGGAAACAAAACCAGTTTCAAATCTCACCTTTGCCATGTGTTAGAGCAGTTACATGTACAGCAAACCACTTTACCTCTCTGAGTGTTAGTTTAACACTCTGTAAAATGGAAGCTATGCTTATTTCACAAGGCTGTTGTAACAGGAACAGGTTAAATAAATGATTTCTACAAACAGAAATTACCATTCCAGTCAAAGCACGTTGAGAGCCCTACATTCCCGTTTCTAGGACATGATGAACTATGGTTTAAATAAAACCTAAACAGAGCCAAAGCCTGGCCCATTTCTCCAGAGGCTAAAATAACAAACGAAACATCCTTCTTTGCCTGGGCCATAAATTTTATTGGCAGGTCAGGAGAAGAGCAAGGGGCAAGCGTCCCTGCCTTCCCGTGATCCCAACCCAGGGAAATCCCTCTGCAGGAGCCTGCTTAGACGACCTTGGACGTGGGCAGGTTGTTGTAGTGTGCCTCCTGGCCCTCAAGCAGGCTGCGGTAGGTGGCGATCTCCTGCTCCAGCCGCGACTTGATGTCCATGAGCCGCTGATAGTCCTGGTTCTGCCGCTCACTGTCAGCACGCACATCACCCAGCTGGGCTTCAAGACTGCTGATCAGTGCCTGGATCTGCGCCAGCTGGGCTCCGTAGCGGGCCTCCGTTTCTGCCAGTGTGCCTTCCAGGGCAGCTTTCTGAGGGTAGGGAGAGGGCAGGTGACTCAGCAGAACCTGCTTCTTAAAGAGGCCATGGGTACAGCTACTGGCTAGGCTGTCCAAGGCTGCAAGGGCACAAGGGTGCATCCCATGGGGACAAGGAGTGGGAGGAGAGGAACGTACCATGCTGAGCTGCGACTGTAGCTCAATCTCAAGCCCCTGCAGGGTACGCCGCAGGTCAGTGATCTCGGTCTTGCTAATCTGGAGCTGCTCCTTGTGGCTGGTGACCTCCTGGGTCAGTGTGTCCATCTGGATGAAAGAGAAGGCCAAGGGAATAAGCACTGAGGCAGACCTTTGCGAGGGGAAGATGTAGCCCTCTCTCCATGGTGCCTGCTTCCCCCTGTATACCTGGGTGGTGAACAAGGTTTCCACATCCTTCCGGTTCTTCTCAGCCATGACCTCATATTGGCTTCGCATGTCACTCAGGACCTTGGCAAGATCAATGCCCGGAACAGAATCCACCTCCACATTGACCTGGCCACCCACCTGGCCCCTCAGGACACTGATTTCCTGGAAGGACACAGCAGAAATGGGCATGTCAGGGCCCAAAGTCTGCTGGGCCTAGGCCAGGTCACTCCCACACCCCCGAGACCAAAGGGGGTTGTATTTCAGGTGCAACCTAGAAGCCAGCACTGGGCAATGGACTGGGTTCCAGCCCATTCCTGCTGGAACTCTGAGAGCCATGATCCACACCCGGGGCCATGCTGAAGATGCAACAAGTGTGACCATGGTCAGAGGATATAGAATAAAAGAGTGTCGTCTTCAGCCTTGGATTACTAGGGAAGTACAGAAGAAAGGCCCAGCTTGAAACTCACCTCCTC
>CAUYRH010067153.1:0-113819 GCA_963574655.1 Perodicticus potto | reverse complement strand
CCGCCAAACAACAATGACGGCTGCAACCAAAAAAAATGGCCGGGCGTTGTGGCGGGCGCCTGTAGTCCCAGCTACTTGGGAGGCGGAGGCAGGAGACTCACTTGAGGCCAGGAATTAGAGGTTGCTGTGAGCTGTGATGCTACAGCACTCTATCCAGGGCAATAGCTTGAGGCTTTGTCTCAAAAAAAAAAAAAAACCTCCAGCAGTTAGGTGCCATTTCAGAGGAGAAAACTCAAGTTCAGAGAGGTGACCCAACCGATGTCTAAGCTGCAGTGTGACCCCAAAGCTCATGCTCTTAACTCTGTTGCTGTTCTGCCTCCTGCACTGAAAGCCAAGTGCCCAAGTGTGGTTAGCTAAGTGACTCGAAGAATGTAAGGCATGAATACACAGTAACAGGGTGCATACCACACAACCATGCAAGAACGGTCTCAGTGGAGTGCTCAAGCTCTCTAAGGGGAGAGGACTACGTTTGGAAGCATCAGGAAGGCTCCATGGAGGAGGTGCTCTTTGAGCTGGGTTTTGAAGTATGGGTAGGTTTTACAGAAGTGAAAATGAGAATGGTCCACGACGGGGCATACTTTGTGGCATAGCATGGACAAAGGCGCAGCGGTGGGAGACGTTTGGCACATTTACTGCTGGGTACAGAGGATTCCTGAGTCTGCCTGGGAGGTGGAATGGGGAGAACCTCGGGGAGGGGACACATACGAGCTTGTCCACCTGCTTTTAGGAAGATGGGTAGGTTTTAAGAGGTAGAAGGGAGGGGCTGGAGAGGGTATCTCTGAGCCCTTTGGGGCCACCCTCTCTTGTAGGTGTATATCATTGGCCACGTGCCCCCAGGGTTCTTTGAGAAGAAGCCCAACAAGGCGTGGTTCCGGGAGGGCTTCAATGAGAAGTACCTGAAGGTTGTCCGGAAGCACCACAGAATCATAGCAGGGCAGTTCTTCGGCCACCATCACACTGACAGCTTTCGGATGCTCTATGACGATGCAGGTACTCAACCTGAAGGGCAGCTGGCAGCCTGCCTCCCTCCTCGCCCCACCCTCTTAGCCCCACTGTCTTTCCTGACAGGCACCCCCATAGGCGTCATCTTCCTCACACCTGGGGTCAGCCCATGGAAAACCACATTACCTGGAGTAGTCAACGGGGCCAACAATCCGAGCATCCGGCTGTTCAAATACAACCAAACCACACTGAAGCTGCAGGTCAGGGGCCCTGGGCCTGCTGGGGCCAGAGGAGGAGGAGGGTGGGAGGGACTTAAACGTATTACTGTCTTCCCTAACTCTCCCACTCACCACTGACCCCAAGCCTTAGGAAGGTCAAGTCACCTTCACCCTTTATTTATTTATTTTTTAGAGACAGAGTCTCACTTTGTTGCCCTCGGTAGAGTGCCATGGCGTCACAGCTCACAGCAACCTCCAGCTCCCTGGGCTTAGGCAATTCTCTTGCCTCAGCCTCCCGAGTAGCTGGGACTACAGGCACCTGCCACGATGCCTGGCTATTTTTTTGTTGCAGTTTGGCCGAGCCGGGTTTCAACCCTCCACCCTTGGTATGTGGGGCTGGTGCCTTACTCACTGAGCCACAGGCACCGCTCTCTCACCTTCACCCTTCTTGAGCTCAGGTTTAGAACTCTAGGGCCATCTGCCATCAAGTCAAGTCAATTCTCCTTACTCAAATCTCCTTTCACCCTGGATCACTGGCATAGCCCCTGCCTGGTCTCCTTGCCTCCAGCCCTGCCCTCCTGTGGCCCATCTGTGCACACTACAGAAGGGATTCATCTTTCTAAAGCACTGCTTTCATCTCTCTCTCCTGCTCAAAAACCTTCAGTGGCTCCCCAGTGCCCTCGGGATAAAGTTGTGTCTTCCTGGCCCAGAATTCAAGGCTTCCCACAGGACTGGCCTCATGCCATTGCCTACCTTTTCCTATACACTGACTAGCTCCAGCCCCCAACTCATCGAGCAACCCCTCACCTCCTAGAATGTGCTTGTGATTGTTGAAGTGACAAGAAATAATTATTCCTTCATTTATACAACAAAATGCATTAAGCATCTACCATTCACAGACCCTATTCTAAGCTCAGGAGACCAAAAGGTGAACAAAACGAAGTCACCACTTTCCTGGACCTGAAATTCTCACAGGAGAGAGACAATAAAGAAATAAGTAAAATTTGCATATGGCACAGAGAGGAGGGCTAAGGAGAAAAACAAAAGAACAGGAGGAGACAGCATGGGGGTGGTTATGGGGGGTGATGTGCTGTGAGAGATAGGTGGGGCAGGAAAGTGTCAGAGATGTGGTGACATTTGCGTTCTCAGTAAACTAAGTGAGTGAGCCACATGGGTTTCTGGTTTGGGGAAAGGCTGAGGGAAGAGCAAGTTCAAGGTCCCAGAGTGGGAATGTGCTTGGAGAGTTGGGCAAAGAACAAGGAGGCCAGGCCGCCACAGCGGGATTCACAGGGGCAGAGTGAAAAGGACGGGGTCAGATCATGAGGCCGAGGTGCAGACTCTGAATGCAGAGGGTTTGCACAGAGGAATGAAAATCGTCTGACTTATAATCACCAAGCCTGCTATGCAGAGAACGGGCTGTCAGGGCAAGTGCAGGTGCAGGGGGGGCAGTTAGGAGGCAGCTACAAAAATCACAGGGACAATGGTGGCTAGGCTGGGTTGGTAGCAGTGGGCTGGTGAGAAGATGTGTTGGTAGACTGCATGTGGGATATGCGAGAAAGGCAAGGGTCCACAAGGATTCCAAGGGTTTGGCCTGAGCAAGGGAAAGGATGAGGCTGATATTACTGAGATAGGGTGACTGTGGAATGATCACGCTTCAGAGGGACAATCAGAGGTCTGGTTTTTTTTTTTGAGACAGGATCTCACTCTGTTGTCCCAGGTGTCAGCCCAGCTCAGAGCAACCTCAGACTCCTGGGTTCAAGCAATCCTCCTTCATCAGCCTCTCAAGTAACTGAGACTACAGGTGCCCACCACCACACCCAGCCAATTTTTCTATTTTTAGTAGAGATGGGGTCTTGCTCTTGCTCAGGTTGGTCTCGACTCCCACCTGCAAACAATCTACCTTCCTCACCCTTCCAGAATGTTAGGATTATAGGGGTGAGCCACCACACCCAGCCAGAGGTCTGGTATTAGACCGGTTGACTTTGGGATAGTTAAATGGCATCAAGTGAAAGTGGCAAGGGAGGGGCAAGTTGGAGCTCTAGAAGAGATGGGTACGGAGATTTAATCTGGGAGCAAACAGAGGACATTTAAAGCCAGGGATGAGATTCCTTGAGTCTAAGGAGTAAATGTAGATCAAGCATTTTCAAGATGTAGATCTGAGGATTTTCAAGAGTGTGGCCTGTTGTCAACACGGGCACTCAGAAGGTCTTAGCAATAGGACTTGTAGCCTGAGGAGGCCCTACCTCCCCCCATCACATGCTTTACATTCTTCTCAGGGAGGAAGTTGAACCTGGCTCCACCAACTCACAAGGTTTTTGAGTTTTTAGTTGCTTCATCTGCAAAGTGAAGAGTTAGAGAGGACTAAATGAAATAATGTACTGTGTCTGGGACGCAGTAGTGGTCACTGTGACAGCTCCTCTTACCCCCATCTCTAGTGACTTGAAGCAGGTCCATAAATTTAACTGGAAAGTGTTGGACTGATAAACCCTTTGGATTTTGGTCCTGAAGATGCAACTGGGCCCTAGGGGTCCACAATTAGCCAGACACTCTCTCTGCCCCGACACTCTGCTCAAGGTTAAACCCTCCCCTTTTAACTTGATTTTCATCCATTCATTCTGCAAAAACTTACTGAGCATTTTCTAGGTGCTCAGGAGCTTGGTGGGACAGAAAATGCATAGGCCTGAGGCAAACAACCTGGGTTCCAATCCTGCTTCTGCCATTAAACACCTATATGGCGCTGGCCAAGTGAATTAATCTCTTTTGGTCTGAGTTTCCTCTTCGGGTGAAAAGGTTCAGTTACCTTATCAGAGTCAGAGTGTGTCTGCTAACACCAACCTGGTAGGTTGTTAAACGCTCTGTAGGGGTCACTGTCACAGCTATTAAGAATTTGGTGGCAAATACAAGGTACAGGACCAAAGGTGGAACCGAGCAGCTGCTCACAACCGCTTGCCCCCCTTCCCCTCTGCAGGACATGGCGACCTACTTCATGAACCTGAGCCAGGCGAACCAGCAGGGGATACCTCTCTGGGAGCTCGAGTACGAGCTGACCAGGGCCTACGGGGTGCCGGACGCAGGTGCCCTCTCCCTTCACACAGTGCTAGACTTTATCGCCAACGACTCGGACACACTGCAGCTCTACTACCTCTACAACTCAGTCATGTACGATGACACGGCCTGCGACCAGACCTGCCGCCTGGAGCACGTGTGTGCCATGCGCCACGTGGCCTTCCGGGACTACGCAGCCTGCCTGTCAGCCTCCGGCCCTGCACCTGCGCACGGACTCGTGCTCCTGCAGCTGCTGCCGGCCCTGCTGTGCCTGTGCGCGCTCCTGGTGCGGTGACCTGGGGCGCCTTGCAGGGTCGTCTTCCGCTTGGCAAAACACGCAGCATCCCCTTCTGGAGAGCACTTGGGCATTTCCACCGGGTCTTTGCCAGATCCAGAAAGGAATCCCCAAAGACGCACATTTCTTTCATGTTCCATGCTTCACTCATACAACAAAGGTCATCGTACAAGTTGTTGTGTGCATTATTCCTTTTAATATGGAAATGATTAAAGTTATGTGGTTTGGAATTATTGAAAGCCTCCCTTCCCCGACTCGGATCCCCGGGGTGAACTGGAGTTCCCTTCCCCGACTCGATCGAGTTCCCCGATCCCCGGGGTGAACTGAGACGCCGGATAAGTGTCTTGTCCCTTGGGCTACCGGCATGAACGCCGGGCCTTTCTGTGGTTTCGTTGCTCTGTTTTGCAACAATGCAAACGTGAGGGACCGCTCGCCTTCCTGGGCCTCCAGGTGCCTCAAATGGAAAACTAGGCAATGGGAAGCGGCTCTCGGGCCTCAGCCGGGCTGGGTCAGGGAATCCCTGGGCTGACGGCGTGGCTAAGGCCGGAGGCGGGGGCAGCGGAAGGACCAAAGTTGGGGCCCCGGGAAACCCGCGGACCTCGCCCCTCCCCGGACGGGGCGGGACGGGGAAGTCCCGCCCAGCCGGCTCTGGTCCCGGGCTGCCCCGAGGGCTGCGCCCGCCTCATTCCGGCCCTGCGACCCCGGGCCCCGAGGGCGGGTCCGAGCGGCAGAGGCAGGCGGGCCATGCCCTGGTCGCTCCGCGCAACCCTCCTTCGGGACCTGGTCCTGGGCGTGCTGGGCACCGCCGCCTTCTTGCTGGACCTGGGCGCAGACCTGTGGGCTGCCTGCCAGTACGCGCTCAGCGGCAGCTACCTGTGGGCGGCGCTGGTGCTGGCGCTGCTGGGCCTCGCTTCGGTCGCGCTGCAGCTCTTCAGCTGGATTTGGCTGCGCGCGGACCCCGTCGGTCTGCACGGGCCGCAGCCCCCGGGGCGCTGCCTGGCCTTGCTGCATCTCCTGCAGCTGGGCTACCTGTACAGGTGAGCGCCCCGCGGGCAGGCGGAGGGGGAAGAGAGCCGGGCAACTCCGGCAGCTGGGCCACCTGTACCGATGAGACGCCTGACGTCGGGCAGAGGGTGCAGGAGAGGACCGGAACCCAGGGAAGGAAGCTAAGTTCCTGTGGACGCCTCACCTACGGGGAGAGAGACAGGCCTGGGGGGCCCATTTGCTTGATGAGGGGGAGGCACCGACGATCAAGAACTGTGCTCAGCTGGCTGTTGATTGGGAGATAAGCCATTCACTCATTGCAAAGTCATTCCGCAGATGCTTACTGTCACTTCCCCTGGACAAGCTACCGGGCAGGCAGGGCCAATTCGGCTCCCGCTCAGCAGGAGATTTTGCCTCTGGTTCCCTAATGTCCTGTCAGGGGCCCTACTGCAGCCTAATGACAGGCAGGAACAGAGACCCTGTTTTTAAAACCAAGCTCAGCAGAAATAGGGGAAGGGAAGGTGCAGGAGGTAGTTATGGATTCGGGGCTCCTCAAAGCCTGCCCAGGACTCTCATAACAGTGCCCTTTTGCGCCCTGTTCCTCAGGCAAAACTATAACATTCAAAACTCTGCTTCCCTTGTCCCACTGGAAGGTCTTCAGAGGTAGTAACTTGATGGAGCCCAAACAAACAAACAAAAAACAAAACTCTGCTTCCCCATTCCCAGGGACTCCACTCGGTTTTGTCAAGGTGAGATCTGGAGAAAATTTGTAAATGAATTTGAAAGAGGATGGAGGCTGTATCCCAACCCAGATCACCAAATGTCTCAACTTCATCACATGACTCTGACCCCTTGGTTTCAGTTTCCACGGGGCTTTGCCCGTTGGGAGGAGGGCAATCCACACTCATTTTCCAAGATGCAGCCTGTGCCCAGCCAGCCCAGGCTGTCTCCAGGGGCATAGATAAATCACCCCCCCCCCATCTTTAGCCCTCATCTCTGCCCTCTTGCTTGGCCTGGGGGTGGGGAGCAGACATTCAGGGAGAACATTATGGCTGGGTGAGTGTTGCCCCCTGCGAGGATACAGGTATTGCTGGAGGTTGAAGGCTGCAGAAACTCCCAGGGTGCCCAGGTAATCCTGAACTGAACTGACATTTGTTGAATGCTACTCCAAGCCAGGGCAACTTACAGGTGTCAGTTTCATTTAACCCTCACAAAACTCAAGGAGGCACTATCCCTATCTCCCTGGAACAATGAGTAAACAGAGTCTGGGGAAGTCAATGACTTGCCTAAGGTTCTGCCTGCAGCTAAAAGAACAGCCCCGGTGGAACTGAGTCCACACACCAAGCTCTATGTTTCTCTTCACTCCCTCCCCACAATGGGCCTGCCTGCCACACCTGTGTAGATGAGCACCTGCTTTTTATAGAGGAGGAAACAGGCTCTGAGAAATGCAGCAATGAAGTCACAGGTGATAAAGCCAGATTGAATCCCAGAGAGGCCTGATCCCAAATCCTATGGGCCTCCCCTTCTTTGGGCCTCAGTTTCTTCACCTATGCCAGGAGGTAGGGCTAGACGAGCTCTCAGCTGGAGTTCCCTCCCCCCCCCCCCAGTTTTTGGCTGGGGCTGGATTTGAATCCGCCACCTCCTGCTGTCTCAGGTATCTTTCTGGTACGCCTTCAGAATCCAGTTTTGGGTCCAAATCCTGATTCTATCACTTATTGGCTTCTTGATCCTGTTTCCCCATCTGCTACATGGAGCACCCCTGAGGAGTCAACAGGACAGAGTTTATGATGAGCTTGGGTCAGTGCCTCGCTGTATCTATCTCCAGCCTGTAGATGGGGAAATGAGTTCAGTAAGGTTAAGTCACCTGCCCCAACCCTTTCAGCATGGAAGTGACAGGCTAGGGTTGGAGCCTGCCTGCCTCTGCCAGATGGGTGGGAGACTGAGGGATTTACAGGACACTAACCTGACCCTCTGGGCATCCTGTGCACTTTGCTAGGTGCGTGCAGGGGCTGCAGCAGGGGCTATTCGTGTGGCAGCAGGAAGCACCTTCTGAGTTTGACTTGGCCTACGCTGACTTCCTCTCCCTGGACATCAGCATGTTGCGGCTCTTTGAGACCTTCTTGGAGACGACGCCACAGCTCACCCTGGTGCTGGCCATCGTGCTGCAGAGTGGCCGGGCCGAGTACTACCAGTGTGAGTGATGGGCCAGCGCCAGCCCCTTTTTTACGGCGTGGGAAAGTTTCTCTTAAATGTCATAAATGTTTTCTTTTTTAAAAGGCTGCTTAGGCCGGGCATGGTGGCTCATGCCTATAATCTTAGCACTCTGGGAGGCCGGGGCAGGTGGATTTCTTGAGCTCAGGAGTTTGAAACCAGCCTGAGCAAGAGCCAGACCCATCTCTACCAAAAATAGAAAAACTAGTCAGGCATTGTGCTGAGCACCTGTAGGTTGGTGCTGTAATTTTTCACAAGAGGAAAGAGGTGCAGAAAGGTGAAGTGTCTTGCCCTGGGTCACTCAGCATTCAATGGGCCACGTTTTTTGTCTTTTCGAGGGTGAGGGGTGTCTAGGACCAAGGCAAAGTGGAGACCGTTTACACTGTGTTTGTGGTGGGGGCAGGGCAAGGAGATGGATTTTCCCTACTTTCTATTTAGCAAACATTTATTCAGTCATTATTATGTAGCATATACTGAGCTGCTTTCTGCTCTCAAGGAGCTTGGAAATAAGGAGATAGATAATTACTGTGTGATGAGACCCAGGCAGAAATGGGTGGTGTGTTACAAGGACATGTGATGCAGCCGGGTGGGTGGGCTGGGGTCAAGATGGGTAATGTGACCCCAGGGGCTGTTTGAACCAGGGCTTGCAGGGTGTGGAGCAGTGAGCCTGGGAAGTGGGCAAAGCTTGTCAAGGTCAAAGCAGGCGGTGTGCTGGGCAAACTTTTGAGACTTGAGGGGGTGGGAAGGGTGGTTAGAAAGGTGATGGCCACAGATGATTCCGGGCTGGGCATGGGTTCCACCAATGCACATATGTGGAGTGAGTACAGGGAAGGAAGCATTTGGGAGACATTCCCGCACCCTCCCTGGAGGTCCTTGTGCTTCCAGTTCAGATTGGTCAGCTAGGAAATGGGAATAGGATCCCTGCCATAAACTTCTGGATCTTGGAAATCAAGACTAGGGGCCACTGTGAGTAGAGATGGGAGGGGAGAGGGGAGACCTGTTCATATAACAAGTATGTCCCTCCTAGCCCTAAAGCCAGCTTCAGCCAAGGCCTGTACACCCCATGGGATTTCCCACCTCCCTTTTTGAAACTAGAAAAAAATCACTGGGACTGCTGATTTTCAGACTCAAGTAGGGTCTGAGTAGGGCTTGAGCTCTTTCGGGAAGAGAACAGTTATGGAGGCCTAAAAGATGCTCAGGGTGCAGCCAAGGCCCAGGAGTGCTGAATGCTGGGTGAGTCTTTGCAAGTTGCATGTATACCCTCTTATCCTTGAAAACCATCCGGCAGCAGCGCCTGCACAGCAGAGCACAGTGGTGGAGGGCAGGCTCCATGTTGACTCCCAGCCCTGCTACTGGTCATGTGAACATACTGAACATTCTCCAGCAGCTGCTTTCCTTCACCAAAGGGGCTTCTAAGGCCTACTTCAGGATACCCTGAGGGCTCCCCTGGTACCTGTGTCCCTTGGGGAGTGCTAGGCAGGCTGTGCACAGGTCTCACCTGTTTCTTACTCTTTGCAGGGGTTGGCATCTGCACGTCTTTCGCCGGCATCTCATGGGCGCTGCTGGACTACCACCGGGCCTTGCGCACCTGCCTCCCATCCAAGCCCCGCCTGGGCCTGGGCTCCTCTGTAATCTTCTTCCTTTGGAACCTGCTGCTGCTGTGGCCCCGAGTCCTGGCTTTGGCCCTGTTCTCAGCCCTCTTCCCCCGCTACGTGGCTCTGCACTTCCTGGGCCTGTGGCTGGTGCTGCTGCTCTGGGTCTGGCTTCAGGGCACAGACTTCATGCCGGACCCTGTCTCCGAATGGCTCTATCGGGGGACAGTGGCCACAATTCTCTATTTCTCCTGGTTCAACGTAGCTGAGGGCCGCACTCGCGGCCGGGCCACCATCCACCTGGCATTTCTCTTAAGTGACAGCATTCTCCTGGTGGCCACTGGGATGACTCATAGCACCTGGCTGCCCAGGGGGGCTGCAGTGCAGATATGGCTGATTGTGGGGGGCATCTGCTTCCTTTTGGGTCTGGCTTTGCGTCTTGTCTATTACCGCCGGCTGCACCCTACCTGTCGCTGGGAGCCTGACCGGGTAGACGGGACCCGAAGTCTTCTTTCCCCGGAGGAATGTCAGCCGCCTCAGAACAGGCGTGTAGCCGGGTTGGCTCACACCTTCTTTCCCAAGGCTAAGGATGCAGCTGCTTCGCCAGTGAAGGGAGAAGTGAATGGGGTCCTTTAAGACAGGGTGTGACCCTGCTAGGGGACACAAACAGTAACTCAACCAGTAGAAGGCAGAAAAGATAAGCTAATAATGCCGCTCTGGGCCTTGATCTGCTCAACAAAGTGGGACGCCCACTCTGTGCCAGGGACTGGAGATAGGATTTAGTGAGGCAGAGGCCTCTTTCAAAGCATGCACGGTGTGACCAAGATGAGAAGGCTGGGTCCTGGAGGGTGCTAGGATGGTAAAGGGCCCCAGTTATGTAATGTTTAGGACACTTTGGGAGGACAGAAGAGACACCCCTCTTCTCTCTACCCCCTGCCAATATAGCTGGTGACCCAGAGCTTCCCTTTATTGGGATTTGTACCGCCATAGCCACCTCTAACTGGTAGAGGTGCTGTCCAACCCCTGAAGGTCCCAGGAGCCTCCAGGGGGATAGTCTCTAGAATTCTTCTTCCCCTGGCCCACCCCTTTCATTCAATAAATATTTACTGAGAGCATTTTATGTGCCTGCCAGGAACAGCGTTCTGTCCCTGGAACCTGGGACAAGATCGGCTGCTACCCATAGCTTTATCCTCTTTGTGCTCCAGCCAGTCCTGGGTTGGATCTCAAAGGCTGGAAGCCAGGGAGGTGTAACTGGTGGCCTTGGTCTGTCCCTCCAGGGTCTCAGTGCAGTTGATGTAGCTTCCACTCCTCTTCTCAAGGGGCCACCTTCCAACCAAAGCCTTGTGACTCTGGACTGGGCCATACCCAGCCTATTGAGTGTTTTTTTTACTTTTTAGCCAGTGTACCTCCTACCTCAGTGTGTGAGAGGAAGAATGTGTGTGTGCATATATGTCTCTGTGGGGAAAGACATATGTTTTTGTTTAACAGTATTATTAAAACTTCATGAAACCTTCAACCTAGTCTGTGTCATTAAACAAAATCTAGAGTTCAAAGTCTCCTGGGAAGAAGGGGTCAGGGACATGAAATCCACCTCAAAATTGGTAAAGGCCTCCAGGGCAGTGAAAAAAGAGCCGGCTTAGGTGCGACTTCTCAACCTTGCTTCCCAGGTCTCAGAAACTGGTGGGCCAGCATGGTATCAGCTTCAGGGTCTGGGATAAGAACCCAGATCTGGGCTGACTCTAGAGCACTGTTTTTCAACCTTTATCTCATGGGACACTTCAACTATAGTTAAACTTCCACAGCACATTTAAATTAGGTTGATCAAAGAAAGTAAAAAAGAAAATATACTTACTGTGCATTGAACTTCTTTCAAAAATAATTTGAGTAGCCAGGTGTGGCTCATGCCTGTAATCCAAGCACTCTTAGAGGCCAAGGCAGGTACATTGCTTGAGCTTAGGAGTTCGAGACCAGCCTGAGCAAGAGCAAGACTCCATCTCCACTAAAACTACAATGGCTGAGGCAAGAGGATCTCTTGAGCCCAAGAGTTGGAGGTTGCTGTGAGCTATGACGCCACCGCACTCTACCCAGGGTGACAGCTTGAGACTATCTCAAAAAAAAAAAAATTTTTTTTTTTTTTTTTTTGGCTGGGGCTGGGTTTAAACCCACCACCTCTGGCATATGAGGCTAACGCCCTACTCCTTTGAGCCATAGGTGCTGTCCCCCCCAACTTTTTAAAATTAATAAAATTTTTCATGGTACTCCTAAGATTCTCCTCTCATGGCACACCAGTTGAAAATCACTGATCTAGTGCATTCTCATAACTACCAGCTCTGCTGCTAGACCTGGCAGGTGTAGCTACAAATACTTTTAGTACCAACGAGTAATACGAGAGCACCCAGGTGAAGAAAGTTCTTGTTGTGGTCCAGCGTGGTGGCTCCCATTTGTAATCCTAGCACTCTGGGAGGCTAAGAAGAGAGGATTGCTTGAGCTCAGGAGTTTGAGACCAGCCTGAGCAAGAGCCAGACCTTGTCTCTACTAAAAACTAGGTGGGCATTGTGGCAGGCACCTATAGTCATAGCTACTCAGGAGGCGGAGGTTGAGGCAGGAGGATCACTTGAACCTAAGAGTTTGAGGTTGCTGTGAGCTATGACACTACAGCACTCTACCCAGGGTGACAGAGTGCAACTTTGCCTCAACAACAAAAAAGTTTTTGCTGGGAGCTCTGAGAGAGTAAGTGATGAGGTGACTTATGGGACAAAGGCAATGGTGCTGGGGAGGTGGAATCTTTTACTGTTTTGGGATGTCTGTGGTTTGGACAATCAAGGAAAAAAAAAAGGTCACTGGAGACAGAAGAAAAGGTTCTACCAGTCACCAGTGTGATGGGATCCAGGTTAGTTTCAGGTCTATTATTCATTTATTCTACTGGAGACACTAATAGGATTAAGTCAAAGGTGTAGTCTATCAGATAGTGTTAAGTGCTACCAAGAAAAAATAGGGAAGGGGTAGAGAGTATTTGTGTTGGGGGTGGGAGTTACAACCTTTTTTTTTTTTTTTTAGACACAGTCTCACCTTATTGCCCTCAGTAGAGTGCCATAGCGCTACAGCTCACAGCAACCTCCAACTTCCCGGCCTCAGGTAATTCTCTTGTCTCAGCCTCCCAAGCAGCTGGGACTACAGGTGTCCGCCACAACGCCCAGCTATTTTTTTGCTGCAGTTTGGCTGGGGTTGGGTTCAAACCCACCACCCTTGGTATATGGGGCCAGTGCCCTACCCACTTTGCCACAGGCGCCACCCGGGAGTTACAACTTTAAAAGAACGGCCCTGGAAAGCCTGAGAAACTGATAAACCCTAAAGAAAAGGGAGGGATGGAGCCCTGTCAGCAGAGACTGTGTGAGATGGTCTATAAACATTAAGAAGAGCAGAGACCAGAATCACTGGTGGCTTGAATTATTGTGAGGAAAGCAATGTTGTAAATGGAATTCTGGGCACTGATGGAGAGCTTGTGGTGAGCACTCTAGTGGCCTGGAGCTGAGGATGACCCAGAGCTGAAAGGTGGGGGCAGGGAGAGGCTCTAGGAAGACAATGCTTGTAATTTTGACATATATGGCATATTACAGGCAGAAGGGATCTTGTAAATCATCCAATCTAATGACTTCCAGACTTTTCAATATCGTGGACCAGTTAAATGTTCAATGTGGTTACCAATTTAACAAAAAAAGCGGGCAGCGCCCATAGCTCAGTGTGTAGGGCGCCGGCCACATACACCGATGCTGGCGGGTTCGAATCCAGCCTGGGCCTGCTAACACAAAAAGCCACTAAGAACTACCACCATCAGCTGGGTGCAGTGGCTCATGCCCATAATCCCAGCACTTTGGGAGGCTGAGGTAGGAATATAACTTGAAGCCAGGAGATTGAGACTCTTTCTCTACAAAAAATAGAGAAATTAGCCAGGCCTGGTGGCATGTGCCTGTAGTCCCCAGAGGCTAAGACAGGAGGCTCATTTGAGCCCAGGAGTTTGAGGGTGCTGTGAGCTAGGATGAAGCCAATGTATTCTAGCCCAGATAACAGAGTGAGATCCTGTCTCAATCAATAACCCTCCAAACAAAAAACCAAAACCACCACTATTTTAATCTTATAAAAGAGAGGATATGATAATCTCAGAACAAAGGACCAATTATTTAACGGAATACATTTAAATGTGTGTATATATATATGTTTATGTACACATACACTGTAAATCATTTCTTCTCAATTCACAGGGAATATCAAAGGTTGAGACCCAGAAAGCGCAGGCCTGGCTCTTATAAATCCCTGGGCTTATCGAGCAACCTTGCCTTGGACATAGGTCTTAAAGATGTCACTGAGACAGTCAAATGTCACTTCCCCTTCCCACCACTGTTCTTTCTGCCATGTGTGGATGATTAGGGTCCAGGACTGTAGCCATATATGCACAAACAGAAGACCCAGTGTTTCAGGCAATTCCCTGTTTTTCCTCTGCTAAAATCTTATTTTTAATTTTTTTTAGAGACAGTGTCACTCTGTTGTCCTGGGTAGAGTGCTGTACCGTCACAGCTCACAGCAACCTCCACCTCTTGGGCTTAGGTGATTCTCTTGCCTCAGCCTCCCACATAGCTGGGACTACAAGTGCCCGCCACAACACCTGGCTATTTTTTTGTTGCAGTTTGGCCGGGGGCCGGGTTTGAACCCACTACCGTCGGTATATGGGGCTGGTGCTCTACTGAGCCACAGGTGCTGCCCAAGAAGAATTTCTTTTAAAATTGGAGTTGATCCTCTCAAACCTGCCATTGCTTTATTTCCACAGTGCTCACGACATCTTCAGTAGGAGTAGATTCTATCTCAAGAAATCACTTGCATCCGTAAGAGGCAAGTCCTCGCCCAGTCAGATTTACCGTGAGGCTCCAGCAACTCGGTCACATCTTCAGGCTCCACTTGTGCTCCTGAGACTCTTGCTGTTGCCCCTCGTCTTCAGCGGCTCCCAGCACTGAGGCCTTGAGCCTGCTGCTGTCCCTCAGGGTTGGCGTCAGCCTCCTCCGCACCCTGTTGACGTGTGAGTTAGACCTCGTCCTGTGACTCACTGATGTTCTGAGTGACATCCAGGTGGTGATGAAAGGATGGTGACCCTGTTGACGTGTGAGTTAGACCTCGTCCTGTGACTCACTGATGTCCTCAGTGACATCCAGGTGGTGATGAAAGGATGGTGACCCTGTTGACGTTGCGAGTTAGACCTCATCCTGTGACTCACTGATGTTCTCAGTGACATCTAGGTGGTGATGAAAGGATGGTGACCCTGTTGACGAGTGAGTTAGACCTCGTCCTGTGACTCACTGATGTCCTCAGTGACATCCAGGTGGTGATGAAAGGATGGTGACCCTGTTGACGTGCGAGTTAAACCTTGTCCTGTGACTCACTGATGTTCTCAGTGACATCCAGATGGTGATGAAAGGATGGTGACCCTGTTGACGTGCGAGTTAGACCTCGTCCTGTGACTCACTGATGTTCTCAGTGACATCCAGGTGGTGATGAAAGGATGGTGACCCTGTTGACGTGTGTTAGACCTCCTCCTGTGACTCACTGATGTCCTCAGTGACATCCAGGTGGTGATGAAAGGATGGTGACCCTGTTGACACTGCGAGTTAGACTTCGTCCTGTGACTCACTGATGTTCTGAGTGACATCCAGGTGGTGATGAAAGGATGGTGACCCTGTTGACGTGCGAGTTAGACCTCGTCCTGTGACTCACTGATGTTCTGAGTGACATCCAGGTGGTGAATCCTCGCCACACGATCATCCATTTACTTTGCCTAGATCCATCACAGGAGTCATTATCTGTGAACCCCATAGCCTCATGAAACATATTTCTTCAATAATGGCTTGAAAGTCGAGGTTACTCCTTGGCCCCGGGGGCTGCAGAATGGATGTTGTGTGAGGAGGCAGGAGGCAAGGAAACGGCATTCATCTTATACCTGTCTGTCCGGGCTCTGGGTGACCAGGTGCGTTGATAACAAGCAGTAGTATTCTGAAAGGAATTGTTTTTTCTAAGTAGCAGGTCTTGACAGTGGGCTTAGCTGTTCAGTGAACCACTGTGAAATTCTGTGCTGTCGTCCAGGCTTCGTTGCTCCAGGGCAGAGCACAGGCAGAGCGGACTGACTGTTGTTCTTCAGGGCCCGAGATTTCCAGAGAGGTGAATGAGCTGTGGCTTCACCACATCCCAGCTGCGTTAGTCCTAACGAGCGTCAGCTCTCTACAAAGTCAGCTCTCTACAACGCTCTGAAGCTGGGCGTTTTCTTCTCTCTAGCTGTGCAATTCCTGGATGGCTTCTTTTTCCAATTTTCTACATTGAGAATCTGTTGGATGCTGCCACCCTCATCCATGTTCTCAGCTGGATCTTCTGGACAACTTGCCGCACACCCCAATCAGCACTTGCAGTTTCTCGTGGAGACGGCTTCTTTCTTGTAACCTCCTGAGCAGCCTCTGCTGGCTTCCAGCTTTCTCCTGCAGCCTCCTCACCTTCCTCAGCCTCGGTAGGACTGAAGAGGGTTGGAACCTTGCTCTGGATCAGGCTTTGGCTTATGAGAAGGTTGTGGATAGAGTGATCTGTCCAGACCATGCAAACTCTCTCTGTAACACAATAATGCTGTTTCACTTTCTCATTATTTCTTTATTCACTGGGGTAGCACTTTTAATTTCCTTCAAGAACTTTTCCTTTGCCTTCACAACTTGACTAGCTGTTGGGTATAGGCCGTCTGGCCCCTGGCCTATCTTGGCTTCCTGCACACCTTCCTCATAAGGCCGTGTCATTTCTTGCTTGATTGTATGCAACCGTCCTTTCATTTGGACACACAGCGGTTGTGTCACAGGGAACAGGGAGGCCCAAGGAGAGGGAGAGAGGGGGACGGCTGGTCCGTGGAGCAGTGAGAACACACACATTGTCAGTTACCTTTCCCGTCTCTCGTGGGCATGGCTCGTGCTGCACCAGACCAGTCACAATAGTCATGGCTTAGGTCACTGACCACATGTCACCATAACACGTGTAATAAGAATAACGAGAATGTCTGACGTGTTGTGGGGATTCCCAGACTCCAACACAGAGACAGCGTGTCTGTTCTTATTTAGAGTGTACTTACTGTAGACAGCGCATCCAGGAGCTGCTGTCTGCGCATGTTCATGTAATGCTGCCAGTGTCACTATCTGTGTGGTTGGGGTTTAGGTTGCCATTATTTTTTATTTCATCTTTCCTTAATCTTCCTTTTTCTCCTGCCCTCTTTTGGATGAATTGAGTATTTTTTAAATTAATGAACTTCAGGTTTTAAAGAAGTTTTAAGTTTATAGAAGAATTGAGCAGAACGTTAGAGTCCCCATTATGCTCCTTTACTGAGCCGTCACTGCTGTCTGGCGCCAGTGTGGCATGTTTGTCACAGCCAGTGAGCCAGTTCTAAAGTCCAGTGCTACTTAGTAAAGAGCCCACGTTTTGTGTTGCATGTCCTGTGAGTTTTGACGGATGTATGACAGGTACCCACCGACAAAGCCTCATCCAGGGGAGTTTTACTGCTTGGAAATCCCCCTTCCCCAAACCTCTGGCAACACTGGTCTTTTCACTGTACCTGTAGTTCTGCCTTTTCCAGAATGTGGCCTTGTTGGAGTTGTACAGGGACCAGCTTCTGTCTCCCAGGTTGCTGCCCTTCTCTGTGACTCACCAGCTGCGTGTCCCTCCCCACCGTGTTTCCTGGTGGCTCCTTGCAGTGTGTGTGTGAGATCTGTCACAGGCCACCTTCTGACACTGTCCTGCTGCTTGGCCTGAGTGTGAGGACAGGCGCTCAGCACCTCCTGCACTTTTTGTGTGGCTTAGGGAGGTGCTGGCTACTCTGTCGTGGCTGGGCGGGAGCCTTCAGTCTGACCACTGCTCGTGACTGATGCCAGGCGGAGGGTGGGCTCATCTTTCATGTGGACACCGTGGTAGGTTCATTTAGGTTCAGTAGCTCATTTAATATCCACCGTGTCCTTGTGATGGGCCCTTCCTCTCTCCATTTTACGGATGAGAAGACAAGAGAACAGAGAAATTAAGCTGGCAGGTAGGAAATTGAGGAGTTAAACACGGCTCGATCTATTTTTATGATGCCTTTCTGCTTTGAGCAGCTTCTGAGAGCCTGCCGCAGGCCGTCCTTGGCCTCGTCCTTCTCTCTCCCTCTCAGAGGCTGTAGTGGAGGCTTTGAGGGATCAGTTTAGCCAGCGTCTCTAAGCTTGGAGGGACAGCTAATGTGATAGATTATGCAATCAAGATTCAGAATGAGTCCAGCGCCTGGTATGCCAGCTGAGAACCAATCGGATGAACAAGCTAATAGGAATAAATGGAAGTCCTATGTTCAAGTTCAAAAAGCCAACCGGTGTAGGTCAGTAGAAAGCTGTTTGGGCAGCTGGGTGACCACTTCTTTGTGGGAAGCTCTTATCATCACCTTCCCTAGACTGCGGCAGTTGTCCCATAACTGATGTGCTGTGTCCTTTTTGGTCCCGTTGTGTTACTTCTGCACTTCGCAGCCAGAATGATCTTCTGAAATGCAGTGGCTCCCTATTGCGCCTCATTCACTTCATCTGATCACTTCATGCCAATCATACCCCAAAGTCCCTGATGGCCTCCAGCCTCGAGACGGTCTTTTCTGGGCACACCTGCGGTTACTCTGGGGCTCTGCTCTGCAGTGCTGGAACTGCCCCTCTGAGATCAGCTGAGGCCTCACACTGCCAGTGTGGACTTCAGGGCAGGCCCTGCCCTGGGCGGAGAGGGTGCGGCTTCCCAGCTAGCAGGAAACGTGTGCTCACGAGTTGTGACGAGCATCTGCTCAGCTCCCAGACCCTTGTCTCTGGGAGCAGGAGGGCCCCATTGGCTTTTCTCCGCATCTGTAACTACAGACCCCACAGCCCAGGCGCAGGGACTCACAGAGTGAGATCGCCCTAGGAAGGGGGTGCGGACTAGTTGGAAGGGCCGTTCTTCAGAGATGCAGGAGGGAGTCTCCTTTCCTCCGAGCTGCCAGTGTCAGCCTGGCTGTTCTTCCTGAACATGCTCTTTCAGAGGCGGCATGGACGGTGTCTTTGTTACTGTCAGGTGTGGCTTTGGAACAGCGGCAGGTGTCAGGCAAGCTGAGCGTGTGTTTTTTATTTTTTCTATGAATACCTACTTTACCTTCTATAAAAATTTCATAAAAGGTCATTGTGTTCCTCAGAGTTCTACAGGCCTTCCTGTGAGTTTTGTGAATTATAACATTTTTTCAAGACAAAATAAAAAGCTCAATTAGAAAGAACCCACATTTCCTTTTTATGAAGGAAACAACATTAGTTTGTTACTATTAACACTGTCTTAGGTGTGCATTGTTCTTCCTGCTTTTCTACCCATGCAGCACACACTTTCTGAGTCTGGTGTTTCCCTGCCAGCTGTGTTCCGGTGTGTGTGCAGTGGCCGGGGTGTCTGCCCAGAGGCCTAGGGAGTCCCCGGGCAGGCAGTAGTGGCACCTAGGAGGATGACGAGCACCTTCCTCGAGCAAAGGCTGTTGGTGGGGCCATGAGCGTTCTCTTCTCCTCACGCCTTCTTGGCTGCTGGGCTCCGGATTCTTCCCCCTGGTCTGTCTCCTGGAGTGGCCCTTTGAAGGCTTCCTGACCACCGAGGAGGGGCTGCTGTGGCCTGGACTCATCCCCAACAGGGGAGGCCCAGACTGAGCCCTCGCCTGCGCCCTGGCTGTGGTGCCTCTGGAGTTGAGCCTTTCGTCTGTGTTGCTTGTCCGAGGCCCTCCACCCTGCTCTGGGCCGTGCCCGGCAGGCTCTGTAGGTCTTTTCAGAATACGGGTTTTATTTATAGGCTCTCAGCTGTCATTCTCTTCTTATTGCTTGGATTTCTGAGAACCCATCTTCTCTACCTGGGTTTTGAACAAATTGAGAAATAAAATGAAATAGTGGCAGATGGAGGCCAAAGAATAACTTTTATTTCTGCTAAATGAGAGGCTTGAACCCTTTCTCAGTGCGAGGCCCATAACCCGGCTGACTGCATCCAGGATTGCTGAGGCTCACCCGCCCCTCGGAACCATTCTCCTGTGATGGGAGAACAGTGCAGAGGGGGTGGGGGCTGAGCCCACAGGCCAGTTATCCTCTGTGCATGCACATCACCTCCTTGGGGCAAGCATTCCTGGGGACAGAGAAAGTCTGGGAGACGTTTGTTGTTTGCATAACCCGGAGGTTTCTGCTCAGCCAGGAGAGTCGCAGTCCATCAGGACAGACCAGGGGTGTTAGGGAGTGCTCCTGATGGCTCTAAAATTTGTCAGAATAGGACAGTAATTAAGCAATCTGTACGGCCTTTCTGTACCTGAAGCTGCAAACCCCTTAATTTTTGGCGTCTATATTGTTCTACCTGACTTGTCAGAAATTCCTCCATGAGGTGAGATGACGCATATAAACTTTCAGCCACACAGGATGCTCCACCTTTGAGCATAAATCTCCTTCCGTGATCCAGTCTAGGGGGAGAAATTAAGTCTTAAAGGCTAACCTTTGCACGTTCAGGTCCAAAGACGACATTCAAAGGAATTAAAGTCCAGAGCCAAAATTTCTCACCCTGTTAAAGTTCAAGTATGTCAAAGCTCACAGTTGTCCTTGACTTCTGCTGCAGTGCGGGCTCAGCTCCAGGTCGCCTGGGGTTTCAACGGGTGCCAGTGCAGCCCCATTAGGGCCTGGAGCCCTGCCTGTTAGATCAGGGCCCACATGCTTATCACAAAACTGGCTTATTAAATCTAGAAAACAGATCATTCCAGGCCCCAGGGCCATCGTCCTATGAGAGATCCATTCCCAGAGCCTGTCCTTCATTCCGCCTGAAATCACAGCAGGACCTGGGCATCATTCTGAGTAAGGCTGGCAGACGGCATTCTCCTGGTTTTGCCCTTGCAGAGATGTGACATTTTGGAATCCAGGGCCTGTCGCTTGAAATCCACCTGGGAGAAATCTCCTGGCAAGGGGTACATTTGACTCTGTTTATTTTCCATTTCTGGGGGAAAAGTCCTCAATGCCTTGTAGGCGTTTTTAGTTCCGTGCCATCATGGCTGTGCACCTGCTTTTGTTAGGAAATGAGCGTGTGGGGGTGGGGAGATGAGCACTTGGAGCAGGACCCTGCTGGATCTGTCCCCATACTTCTCTACTTTCCACGTTTGACTTGGAGGCCTCATACTGCTGCTGGCCTGGACGCTGTGTTCTCAGCTGCGCTTTGCCTCCCCTGGAGTCTCCCTCTGGGATTTTGGGGCTGGGGTCCTGTGAGCACTCTGGCCACATCCCTGGGCCTCCCGGGGTTGGCCCCTTTGTTGCGTGCTCTGCTGTCCGTCCTCCACGTTTGGACACTATGGGCATGTCTGCCTGGTTGTCTTCTGCGTTTTCCAGTCCGGGGATAAGACACGCCAAGCCTGGAACAGCCTTCCATTTTGCCTCCGGCTCTGAATGGTGGGGGCAGTTTTGGCAGTTGCTCTGTGCTGCACTCATGGGGACAGGCAGTGGGACTGTCCCCACTGTCTGAAAGGCTCTGCTTGCTGTGGCTGGGGGTTTGCTTGGTGGGACAGAGTGTGCCTGGCGAACTGTAGCTGCCTGTGCCCAGCGCCTCCTGTTCAGACCAAGGCCATGTTACCTGTGGCCTCCCTGAGGCCAGCTGCCTGGCTTCCCCTTCCCACGGCTTGTGAGGCCTCCCCAGGGTCATTCGCTGGGGGTGGAGCCGCTGTGGGCTGGTGCTTCCTGAACAGCTCTGGGCTCAGCTCACAGGCCCTGGGCACAGTGCTGTCACTCTGGTGCCTCTCAGTCCCTTTTCTCCTTTTCATTTCTTGGAGGATCTCGGGCCCCAGCAAAGAGGACCCCCTCAGCCTTCTGTGTGGGTTTTTGTTGTTGCCGTGATGACCACCACAGACGTGGTGACGTGACACAACATAGATGTTTATCTCAGCTCTGGACACTCAGAGCTTTGTGAGGATCTCCTGAGGCTAATGGAAGGGGTGTGTGGGCTGTGTCCCTCCCACAGGCCCTGGGAGCCCATTTCTTGCCTTCTAGCTTCCAGAAGCTCACGTGTTCTATGGCTGTGGCACCTCCTCCACCGGTAGAGTGAACAACGGGCCGAGTCCCTGTCACGTGGCATCACTCTGCCTGACCCTCCTGCCTCCCACACGGTTAGGGGCCCCATGAGAGCAGTGGCCCCACGCCAGGCACAGTCCTTTCCTGATCTTAGGCAGCTGATGTGCATGGGGACCTGCCTCCCCATTTGCCATGGAGGGGGACACGTTCACAGGTTCCAGGGCGCAGGACGTGGGCGTCTTTGGGGGTGGTTACTACTCTGCCTTCCACGCTCACCATCCTTGAGTGTGTTAAGTCTATTGCTGTGTGAGTCCAGTTGGAAGCACCTCCTGGGATCACCTCGCTGCTGAGCACAAGGGCAGTCTCTGTGGGAAAAGCCCTCCCCACCCCCCAAACTGACCAACGGGGGACGGGGCAGGGGTCAGAGTGTGCTCTCCTGGGTGGTGACAGTGGCCGTAGGAGGTCCCATCAGACCCTGAGCCTCTGTGTCTTCAGACTGCTTCCACATTCCTCTGACATTATTTCCTTGAAGCTACAGGTAGACCTAGAAGGCTGTGTGTCATCATTCTCATTTTATTTAAAATTTAAAATATAGAGGGAGAAGCTGAAGCCCAGAGAGGTTAGGTTATTTGCCAAGGTCACACAGCTCCTAAGTAGCAGAGCCGGAGTCCCATTCCTGGTCTGTTGGGCTCCAGCCTGGCCAGGTCGTCTCCCACTCGCAGCCACAGGGACTTTCCTGTCTTAGTTTGCAAGCCCTGCCTGAGTTCACCCGGTTCAGCTCGGAGAACAAAGTCACTTGCTAACCTTTTCCCTCACACAGTGCCTGTGTCATGAGCACGTGGGTTGTGGGCAAGTTGCTGGCACCGTCAGCACTTTGCCATTTTCCGTCGGCCCTTTGGTGCCTGTAGTCCAGGTGCCCAGCGGGGTGGGAAACTCAACAGTTACACTCTGTGAGCTATCGTGAGCTAGTGTGAGTGCCTGTTGGTTGAGTTTAAATGTGAACGTGTGACATTTACACACAGAAACGTGCATTCCATACTCTCTACCTGTGTGCGTCCTCTGACGGCAGGAGACAGCAGGCCTTCCCTTCTCTGAGTGACACTTGGTGGCACTGCACCTTGGCCTTGTCAGGCAGTGCGTGTCTTCTTGTTTCTCAAGATAAAATCTATCCATCTGTGAATTTGCTTTCTTATAAAACTGTTAATTTTCAGTCTATCTTCTTCCTCTTCAGAAAAATTTTTTATTTTACATGCCTATCATGTACATTGTTATTTTTTCCTTAGGACAACTACACCTTTGCCCAACCTGGGATTCAAATGAAGGTGAAAATGTTGGAAGAACTTGTAAGCCGGATTGATGGTAAGCCAGCTTCTGAGCAGCCCCTCTTCCCAGGGAGGGGAGGTCCCCCCAGCCCTCAGCCCTCAGCATGGCAGGAAGCTGTCCTCATTCATTGGCACTTGGGCCTGCGTGGGGTCACTTCTGCATGGCCCGCTGAGGCAGCTGCTGGAGCACAAGCGGTTCTCACTCCTTGTTAGAGATATAATCAGAATTCAGCACATTCGCTGCGCAGGAAAGCAGTGAGTGTGCACCAATGCAGACAGCTCTCTCTCCTTAGTAAGCCCAGGATTGTTGTATTGTGGGCGACCGTGCTTGTTTATGGGTGTCCTCTGGTGCTCTGCTCCCTGCCTTGGTGCAGCCTTTTTCTATCAAGGATGCCACAATAATTTCTCCATGGAATCCAATTAATTACCAAGTCTGGAAATAACATCTTTAATATTATAGAAAAATTCTAGTGTGTGCGCAGGCAGTTTTAGACTCTGCTTTCATGTTTAAGTGGGGGCTTTGAAATACTTTTTACCTTCCTCCTTAAAACAATTCCCCCTGTGATGTGCTGGCTGTCATTCTGCAATAGCAGAGTTTAATTAAATGAGAGTTGAGAGATAATGCTTGCCCGTTCCAGGCATAATTCTCCTGATAGTTCGTTAAATTAATGAACAGAGCATTAACAAAGTGATGCCAAGCAGAACCAGGCATATATTTGTGACACCAGCTGGTCAGTGACGGGGTGTGGAGAAGAGACGTGCTCTTTTGTAGAGTCCCATGTGAGTGTGGCAGACGTTTCACTGAGCACACAGGGCAGTTGTGCTTTGCTTAAAACTTAGTGACCTGGCTTCTGGGTGCATGTGTGGCTTGCTGCCCCTGCCCCCTCGCCATACCTTTGGCGGTAGACACCGAGAGCAGCCTTCCCAGGAAAGACACTTGCTCTGGAGACCACTGCTGGACATTATAAAACAGAGTCATACCAATTATATACTCCGTTTTGTTCCCCACTGATCTGATTTTTAACTGTGTGTCTCCTGGCTGTCACCTCCTCTCCCTGTTATGAAGTTTTATACACTTCTCCAGTAGTACTTATTTGATTTGGTCTTATATTTACCTGCTTTCCAACGTGTCTCTTCGAGAGTCTGGTTTTGCCTCTGCAGGTGTATTAATGCACGTTTACTCTGAACGTCACCGTGAGATCTCGTTTGGGTTCAGATGGATTTATTTCCCTACCAGCACTTTCCCAAGTGTTCCCTAGTCTCACTTAGTTCTTTGAAATATGATTTGTAGTAGATGTGAATTACATGTTCTTAGCAACTTTCTCTTTCCTCCTGTGTCCCTTAGAAGGCACGTTTTATATTTTCTCAGAGGTTAGAAAGTTGTGGTTAGTGCTCATTTATTCTAGTGCTGCAGTTTGGGGAATCCTGGAATTGATTTTCTCTGGTGCTAAGGTTGAGAAAGAAGCACATTGCAGGCTCGCGGGGTGATTGTTTGAAGAGGGGCCACAACGACCAGAGGAAGCCAGACCTGTGCTTCTCAGTGAATCACATCTCTATTTTCAGTGGAGCTTCCGAGTGGGTCATTTTTATCTTGCAGTTTTTTGTTGAGGATATAAAGGATCAGGTCTTTGTTTATATAAAGGATCAGTTCTTCACAATAGAAAAAAATATGTTGGTGTAATAGGTTAAATTGTATTACCTGTTAGTTCCTGTTCTTTTAATGAAACCTTAAAGAATTTCTCCAATGGTCTCAAAATTGGGATACCCAGGCTTTCAAAACAGGAAGTACATAGTATTTACCGAGTTTGGCCTCTGACTGGTGGGAGCTGCTGTCCCTCAGCTGCCACGTGGTACGGGGCATCTTTTTATCCCATCACTCATCCCTTAGAGGAAGAACTTGCGGCCTTAAACTTTTTCAGGGACTATAAAGATGTTATTAAAGGCACAGGATATTTGAGGAAGAAAAAATTGCTTAAAAAATAAAAACCTCTGCTTCCTTTCCAGCATTTTAGGGGAAGGACAGTGTTTATTTCAGAAAATTTTGACACTTTAATGAAGGAAAACACCTTCATGGACTTGTTGAGTAAGAAAGGTGAGGTTTTATGGACATAGTCCAAAAGGGAATAGGTTAGAAAAGAGGCGAATTGCTCTGCAAAGTAAAATTAAAGGACTTTTAGAGTTTATTTATTTTTATTTTTTTGAACCAGAGTCTCACTCTGTGCTGTGGCTAGAGTGCCATGGTATCATAGCTCACAGCAACCTCTAACTCCTGGCCTCAAGCGATCCTCGAGCCCCAGTCTCCTCAGTATTTGGGACCACAGTTACCTACCAAGGTGCCCAGCTAGTTTTTCTATTTTTAGTAGAGATGGAGTTCTGCTCTTGCTCAGGATGGTCTTTTGTTGTCATTGTTGTTGTTCTTATTAATACAGTATTTATTTACCTTTCCTTTGTCAAACACTGAGCCAGCCACTTTCCCCAGGCTGCCTAGGGAGTTACAGGAAAAGGAATACACAGGGCAGACAAGACATGGGAGAAAACTATGGGAGGTGAAGACAACTCCTTCACATCAGGCAAAGGAGCCTCATGGCCTCCGAGAAGGCAAAGCCCAAAATGGCATAGGGGAAGAGCTGTTGCTTCAGAGAAGGGTTCCTGGCACAACCAGTTATGAGGCTCCCAAATACAGTTCCAATACCAGCCCCAGAGCCAGCCACCCTAACTGTAGGCAGCCCCGGCCCCAGTGAACTTGACTGTTGTGTTGCTGTCCTGGAAACAGCACTGGTTTGGAAGCTGTGGCTAAGGGCAAGTGAGGCCAGAGAATGTGGGACTGCTAAGATGCTGAGGCTCTCATCTCTCTGCATCTCTGGTCGTTTCAGCACCACTACAGACAGTGGTCAGCTCAGCAGCTGAGAGGTGCTCTTGACCAAGGAGGGGGTGGAGACAAACTTTGAGCCCACATACATTTTTGGGGATGAGGGACTGTGGCAGGAGAGCTGCTCCCAGTGTAGATAAGACAGAGAGGGTCTGGTCTTGAACTCCTGAGCTCAAGCAATCCACCTGCCTTGGCCTCCCTGAGTGCTGGAATTACAGCATTATGTGAGCCCCTGCGCCCAGCCGGGACTTTTAGACTTTAGCAGCAGCACTGTACAGATGGGGCTCAGAAGTCAGGAGAGAACAGAGAGACAGAGAAGGAGCGAGGTCTTGGGTGGGCAAAGAAAGCACAGTGAGGTGGTGAGAGGGACGAACTTGAGAGAGATGGCTCCAGAGGGACAGCCCTGCGCTTTCACTTTCTCCTGGTGAGGAGGGGCAGAGCATCTGAGTAGTGCTCTAAGTCTCTCCATGGTCACTAAACCCTCAGTGAAAGTTGTGTGTAGATACAAAGGTGCTAGGATGCAGACGGGCTGCGTGGAGAGCAGGGTGGGCTGCGACCTCCAGGAGGTGTGCTGGGGCTGGATTCCTTGTCGTCTTGGGGGGACAAACCGTAGAACTTCCCACAGATTGAGAGATGATAATTTGAGGTACTTACTATGAAATTAAAGACAAAAGTGAGAGTTGGAGGAACTTCTGTGTCTAGTCATGGCAAGCCAGATAGTTAGGGCCAAGTTTTTTTTAGGCGAAGACACCTACAAAATCTGGGTAAATTTGTTTGTTTTGTTTAAAGTCAGCAACCAAAATGAGAGAGAGAAAAGAAAATAAATTCCTTAAAAGCTTTAACTGCTGTCAAGAAATCAAGAACTTCATGGATTAGAATGTGAGGATCTAGAGAGGTAATCCCAGTTCTGAAGCTGTTGTCACTCTGAGGGCATTGGGCATTTCCTGATCCAGAAGAAATAATCCCAAAGCGTGTGGTAGTTTGTCAGCCTCATGGAGTGAATGGGTTAAACAAACCCTAGCTTTCTCAGGACACGGAATCTGAGAAATGCCCGTCTGTCTTCTGAGACCCAGAAGAGTGATACATCAGGGCAAAGGAGAAGTGACACAGCCCTCAAAGTCTGGCAGTCTGGATGCAGGTTACCTGGGGGGACCAGGATTATCCGAACCCCAGTTATGATGTTTCTTTACTTGAGTTCCCTAGAATACTTGTGATAAGCAAAAGAAAATCTTTTCAGAACTCCTTATGTGAGAACAAAAAGATAATAGAAACAGGCCCTCAAAATGTTGAGCACATACCATAAAATTATTATCCTTACTATGTATGAAGAAATAAAAGATGAGAATTTTGGAAATGTCTGAAGGGAATAGGAAACTATACAGTTATGCATAAGAGATTTGAAAAGTGACCAAACTGGATTCCAGAATTAAAAAATAAGTTAACCAAAAGAAATAATTTAGTGGATAGGGTTAACAAATTAGACACAGCTAGAGAGAAAATTAGTGAACTGGAAGATGGCTTGGAAGAAAATACCCATAGTAAAACATGTAGAGTTAAGAATATGGAAAATAGCACCTGTAGCCCCAGCTACTTGGGAGGCTGAGGCAAGAGAATCACTTAAGCCCAAGAGTTGGAGGTTGCTGTGAGCTGTGACATCGTGGCACTCTTCCCAGGGTGACAGCTTGAGACTCTATCTAAAAGAAAAAAAATATATGAAAAATACAGAAAGCAGGAGGTACAGAGGACATGGTTAAAAAGCCTAGCTCAGTTTAGAGTCATAGAAGGAGAAGAAACAGAATAAAAAAGAATTTTAAGAGATAAAACAGATCTTTCCAGAACTAATGGAATATACCAATTCAGAGATTCAAGAGTCCAGTGAATCCCGAGGAAAATTAACAAAAAGAAAACTCCATGTAAACTCGTCATAGTCAATTAAGCTAAATACAGAGAAAAAAATTTTAAAATAGAGAAGAAAGATAATTTTCTTAGAATGGCTGTTTATTTGAATAAAGATCTCTCTCAACAGAAGTGCAAGAGGATGTTTTCAGTGATTAAAAGAATGTGACTGTCACTCTAGAGTCTACATCCAGCAAAAATGGCCTCAAGAGTGAATTTGAGATTCTAAGAGTCCATGTAAATCTGAATTGTTTCATGCTGCCTTGAAGCAACTGTATAAATTAAAAATGAAATCAAATAAAACAACAAGTGAACTACCTTGGCAGCATAACTAGGGGACAGCTGTTGCTGTGAATGCCAAACCCTCTGCTGTATCAACACCTGCATTTGACCCTTGGAGAGAGTCAGGGGCTCCAATGCCAACAGTCTGTGGAGAGAAGGAGTGAGTATATGGGTAGCTTTGGGGAAATAGAACCAGATTGTTAACTAAAAAAATCCCCAACTCACAAGGTTTTAAATGCAGTGGCCATTCTGGCAAGCTGGGAAATACTCCAGCCATAAGCCAGGAACATGTTATTTCAAGGGAGAAATAAGAAAACAAGATTTTATACTGAGCAAGGTGGCTATTTATGTAATATTTAACAAGCTCTAGGGGGAGTCATGAATATTTATGAAGAGAAAACATGTGTAATTGTGCTTTGCACCTCCTCTCCCATCATGGCTGGAAACTAAGTTCTAAGGTTTTCTCTGGGGTCTCCTTGGCCAAGAGGGGTCTATTTGATTAACAGGGGGCTTAGGATTTTAATCCATAGATAAAAATCCTTAGTTTTAATCCATAAGATAAAATCACCACCAGAAAAACAAACCTCTCCCAGGATAGAGATCTGAGATTTGGTTCCTCAGAGCACTGGCCATAGGGAAGTGGAAATGGGAGAGGGTCTGGGGTTTAGCAGAACCTGTTTGACAACCACTTGCTCTGTGGGAACTGAATTGGTAGGTCACAGTTTTTGGGTTGGGGCCTGACTTCTCATTCCAGCCACACAGCATCTGATTTCTGGGGTGGGACAAACAGCTCCTTGTGCTGGTGTGACTGTGGTGGGCCGCCTCCCACCCCCCCTGAGGACAGATGAGGCTTTTCCTTGGGGCACTCCTGCTGGCAGGGTTTGCGTTTGGGAGACCAGGAGGAGGCATTGTGCACTCACAAGGCCCACGTGAGGCATTTATCGTGCGGCCCTGCATTCAAAACCCTCCTTACACTTGTTTCCTAAAACATTTACTTGGCTTAATGCATTATCAAAAGTAGCTCCTCTTTTCTTCTTGGGGAGAAGCAGATTGAACCGCTGGTATTGAGGTGTTGTTCCAGTCTTGTAGCCTGCTTGGGGCAGGCTCTGGACTCTCCCCGTCTCTTGCATGATGGCAAACTTGTGTTGGAACGGCTATGCATGAAAGCAGTTACTCAGAGAAATCCATGCCGGCATGATGTGATTCCGTAGACAAACCCAGCATTAGAGTTGACTGTGGGTACCTGTGACAAAGGCATCTGTACATAAAGTGGCCTCTGACTGTGCCGAGTGTGGCTTGAACACGCTTTCCCATCTTCAGCCTCATGCGGCGGACACAGGAGCAGTGGTGGACTGGTGGGGTGTGGCTGTGCTGGCCCCTTGGACTGCCCCTGAGGAGCCTGGAGTGCTTGTCCCTGTGTCTGTATAACTCTCAGGGAACCCCAAAACAGCGGTGGGTGTGGGTGTGTGGAGAGTGACTGGGGTGAGAGGGCAGCCTGGACCAGTAGGAAGGAGCTGATGTTTAGGCTTTTGCTTTGCAAACATTTATTTCTTGGTCCCCTGCTGCAATTGCTAGTACTAAACTGATTCACCAAAAAGTGGGTAAGAAATGATCTTACATGTTTTTATCAATCTTTCTTAAATGTATGTGTAGCCAACATTTCGTTCCATGTTTATTTATTTCCATGCTTTATTTATTATTTATTTATAACTTATTTTCTGAAAGAGGTCTCCTTCTGTCACCCAGGTCTGGAGTACAGTGGCCTGATCACGTAGCTCACTGCAACCTTGAATTCCCAGGCTCAAAGTTTGTTTCTGCCCCAGTCTCTCAAGTAGCTGGGTGCACGACTGGCTAATTTTTAAAAAAATATTTTATAGAGACAGAATCTTGCCTTGTTGCCCTGGTTCATCTCAAAGGCCTGGCCTCAAGGGGTCTTCCCACCTTGGCCTGCCAAAGTGCTGGGATTGCAGGCGTGATCCTCCGCGCTCTGCCTCGGTCTTTATTTAAAGGTTTTGTGCTGTTTTTGTGACTGTAAGAGCACCCCTCTTGTTTGTATCCATAAACCTGTGGTAAAGTCGTTCATTTCAGGTTGTTTCACTCTTCACAGTTCCCTCAGACCTGTGGACGATGAGCATTTGGTGGATAAAGTTAACAGACACCACGGTCACTAGCGTGCACAGGACTTGAGGGATAAGGGCATAAGTCTGCAGTTTTATCCAAAATTTAATTCTTTTATATAATCTTATAAAATATTTCAACAGGGAAATTTTAAGAGCTTGGTATTTTTGTTCAAAAAGAATAATTATTTCTAAATATTCCCCAAATAAAACATATAGCTAAGTATTAAAGGAATTTAAAGCTAAAAGTTAAATGTACATTTTAAAGTTTATTTTGTTTTATGTTAGAGTAGGGCATGTGTTGAACAAGTCCATAAAAATAGAATTAGCATGTCATCTAATCTATGTTATCCTGCCTTGTGTTATTTAAATTTTTATAAGGATTTGTAGGCTTAAAGAGGATATGATGCTCATTCTAAAATTAAATAGCTAATATGTTCTCAATATTTGTATTAACTGTCAGTCTGTTCCCTGCTTAGTAAAGGATTTTGTGTATAAAATCAACAGTTCACACCAATTATTTAGTAATTTACTGCTACAATAATAAATATATGTTAACGCTTCAGTGGACTGACAGAATTTCAACATATAAAGCACATGATGAGATTTCTGCTCCATATTACATCTAAATGCTTACGTATATTTGAAAGTGAAATTTCGCATTGTTGTGTGATTCCTAATGGTATCCCCTGTAGATTTCACTGCCATTATGTCTGTTACATCTCAGGTTAACCTCCAAGGTCACATGGTCTACTACACAGACACACCTATGTATACACACACCCTGTGTTCACGTACATGCACCTGTACATACACACCTGTACATACACCACCACACATGCACCCCTAAATATCCACGTGTCTATATACACATATGTACACCCACCCCCACTGGTACGCAGCTAGGTACACATACCTGCACACACATGTTAGGCGTGGTCTGCCTCACTGGCGTGCTCACTGGTTGCGAGGTCGTTCCCTTCCTCCCTCTCCTGGGCTGAGCACTGGCACCTGTTACTTTTTCCCGTGGCTTGGCATGTTGGAGGAGGCTGCCTGCTCCGTGGGAGAGAGTTTGGTCTGTGGCTGTGGTGTCCACCAGGCTTAGTGGACTGAACTCACGTGACTTTTTCATGCACGGACTCCACAGCACGGCTGGGCACCAAGTGACCGCTCTTCAGTGTAGCCGTCTGCTTCCTGAGGGGTGGCCAGTTCCTGGCCCTGTCTTTCCAGTCAGCGTGCTCTGAAAGGCCGCTGGGGCCTCTGCACTGCTCTGGTGGGCACCTTCACATTGTGGAGACCGATGCACTGTAGGAGGCTGGCTTCTCTTGGCAGGGACCCCAGATGATGGCCTTATGAGACGTTTGGTCCTGTGGCTAACATCTGCCTGGAGCATGGCCTGCTGGTGGCCGCACAGGACGGCGCACAGATGCCATCTTGCAGTAGCTTCGCACTTTGGCCCTTCTGCCATTGATCTGCTTTCAGCCCCTTCCTCTGTAGCCTCCCTGGCTGCTCCTTCTCCTTCAGCAACACCACAGCCTGTGCTTCCAGGTCTCTGTGCTGAGTCTTTCTTGCGGATCTTTCCTTTGTCTAAAACAATTTTTCACCCTCGCCACCTTCCCCGACAGTCTTTTCACCTGTGCTCAGCCACAGCAGTTTGTGGCAGCACTTGGAGGTGGGAAGAAGCATCGTTGGGGTGAGTGGAGGGGTGGTGGCCAGGAGTACGTGTCAGGCAGGACCTTGGCCTTCACTGAGTTGTAGGTGGGGAGGAACGGGAGGTAACCAGGTGTTAGCTGGGCAGGGCTCTCTCACACCCTCAGTGACACAGCACATATGCCATGGAGGAGTCTGCCGCTGTCCCTTCTTAGGCCAGAGCCAAGAGGGCACTATGTTGGCATCCCAGGAAGATGTTGCTGTCCCACTGACTGATGCTCAGGGGATCCGAAGCTCCTGGGCTCCCTTAGAGTTTTCTTCTGTGATGCCCCTTGTGGTTTGGGGCCATCACTGAATACTTCTGAGTGAGTGGCAGTGTGCCACAGCCAGCCTGCACCCCAGCCCTGTGCGAGGTTGGTGTGTGCGTGTTCCCGACGTTACAGAGGGTGGTACAGGGATTGTGTGCAGATGAAAAGGTAACTGCAGAGGAGGGGGAGGGGGCGCATGGGAGGAGGGAGGGTATTCAGGGGACCTGACCTAATGTGCATGATGCAATGGTACATTTCAAAACTATTAAGAAATGAATATAACTGTGATGGATGTGTTACTTAGTTCAATGTAAGCATTTCACATTGTATATCAAAGCAGTGTACTGAACCCCATAAATGCATCAATGTACAAAGTTATGATTTAATAAAAAATTAAAGAAACAAAAAGAAAAAGGACTTATTACTAATAATCATTAATCGTTATGCACCGTAAAATCTGATACAGACAACTAAGAATTACAGGAGGAAAAAAAGTGGGAAAAAAAAGAAAAAGAAAAGGTGACTGCATTCCACAGTGACTCACGTGTCACAAGGGGCAGGTGGGCACGTGGGAGAGGCAGAGGAGTTCTTAAGAAGGCATCCCTGCCCCAGAGATATTATATCTGTTTAGACTGCCACAACAAAATGTCATGGTCTGGTGGCTTAATCAAATGAAATTTATTTTTTCACAGTTCTGGAGGCTGGTTCCTGGTGAGGGCTTTCCTCTTGGGTTGGGTTGCTGAAAGTTGCCTTCTTGCTGTGTCCTCACATATGTAAAGAGCCCTTCCTGAGTGTGTGTCCTGGGGGCAGGGAGCGGGGAGAGCAGAGGGGAGGGGAGAGGGAGAGGAAGGGAGAGGGAGGCAGGGATAGCAAGTACGAGCGCTCTGGAGTTCCTTCTTATTTTTATAAGGTTGATAATCCTACTGGATCAGGGCCTCATCCTCATGACCTCATTTAATCTTAATTATTTCCTTAGAGGTCTCACCTCCAAATACAGCCACACTGTGAGTTAGTGCTTTAGCCTGTGAACTTTGGGGGAAACACATTCAGTCTGTGACAGCTCGGAAGTGTGGGATTTTTGTGCTTTAAACTAAGACATAGTCCATGGGAAGAGGCTTCTGTCCCTTCTTCCATGCAGAGAAGACAAGCTGGTGCCTGCACATTGGAGGACACCAAGGAGCAGGAAATTAGGTCCTAAAGTTTTGGTGACTGAGTGAAGGGAAAGGCCAGTCCATGAGCAGAAGTGGGAGATTTGGGTTGCAGGGCTGGGTTTGTGGGTTAGAGGGGGACAGATGATGCGTCCTGCTCTGAACTTCATAGAAACGTGTCTGCAGCATTTCTGGCTTTTGCTTATCCACCATCTAGCAGGGGAGGAAGAGCGTGGGCTTGAGGGCTGGCAGACCTGGACTCAGTTTCCGGCTCTATCATGTACTGGTGGTGTGGCTTGGCAAGCAACGTCCCCACACTAGCCCTCGTTTCTGAGTGTAAAGGGTTGTGAGAGTTGATGCACCTGAGGTTCTCAGAGTGGTGCCTGGCGCACAGTCAGCCCGTTCAGTGTTTGTGCCTGTGATTATTGGTGTCAGTGTCACTGTCACACTGCACAGCAGACGTGGCAGCAGGGAGTGTGAGTATTGGGAAGTTTAGTGTCGAGGGCTCTGCGTGGCCCATGTTGGACCTTGCTGAACCGCAAAAGTCCCTCCCTGTCTGGCCTCGACTCCGGAGGTGGCGGCCTCTGTCCAGCACCTCAAGGGGCCTGTGAGCAGAGGATCCTGGCTGAGGCCAGGGAGACCACGAGCCAGGGTGGTGTTTATCCTTAACTAATGTTTCACACTTTCACTCTTCAGGAAGATGATGCCAAAGCGCATTTCTGGAGACTAGCCCCGCCATGCGTGTTAAACGCCTTTATTTACTTGTACCTTTTCTCCTTCCTGTTTTCTAATTCAAGTTAAATGTGATTTTAATGAAATTTCTCTGAAAGCTGTCCTGACTGCACTTTAAGGTTAAAATTGACTTATTTTCTCAAGATAGAATTCAGTTACAGCTAGTAAACTAGATTCAGCTTTATTACCACCCAAGTGAAAATGTTTTTATTGCCCCTATAAGGTAAGCAACCGAGAGCAGAGGATAGATCAGCCTCAGGGCCCGTCCTGAGGAACTCTTGGCTCCCTCTCCCGGGCACCATCCTCATTAGGCCCTGGAATGGCCGATGCAAACATTTGAAATGACGTGATACTTCACTGGAGATGCCCAGACGTGACCTCTGGCAAAGCACATGTGTAATTGCAGCTCCGTCAGATCTGAGGTGCCATGCTGACTTCCCGGGGGCTGGGTGTGCTGGGCAGGGTGTATTCCTGTGCTCCTTGTCCCCGGGACTTCCCACCCAGTGGCCTTCACAGTTGAATGTGTCTGTTTATCGCTGTGACGCAGGTGACTGTGCTTATTATCGTCTGTTGGCAGCGTTGCAGCTGCAAACCCGAGTGCAGCCTGGGTTCCATGGCACCCGGGCAAGTTCTCTCTCCCTCTATAGATGCCATGAGTCAAGGGGACTTACTGTGCTTTCAACTGAAAAGCTAAGGGGATATTTTGTAGCATTTTAAGGATTTTTGTACATTATATAGTACAAAAAATAAAAGAAAGAGAGGTTGTGGCATGTTGGGAACACATACCTGAGTTCTAGTTCAGCCCCCATTTGTGACTGAACTCAGGCTGCCACCGCTGCCCCTTGCTCTCAGAGGGGTGTTAGGCCAGTCTCCCCGCTGGCCATTCCCGTATCCAGATGTTTGTGTTCCATTTGAGTTTCCTCTGTAGCTTGTGTTTTCCCCTAGAATCTCAAATTCCCACCCTCCCTGCCCTTCAATTCGTGGAATAATTTGGATGTGTGGAAAAGCTCCACAGTTTGTACCAGCGGAACTTGTGTGGCTGCTGCGTCATGTCCGGAAGTGACAGGAGGGAAGAGTGCGCGTCCAGGGTAGATGACCGCAGTGCTGTGGTGACTGGGTGGGGGTCAGCTTTGTCCCACTGACACTCCTCAGGCTGAGAATCCTCTTGCCTCAAAGTCAGTCCCCCTCCTGACTGAGCTGGGCCTTCCCTGTGGCACCCACCTGTGACTACCGTGCTGTGTGTGGAGCCAGTGTCTTTGGGAGAGTCTTGGTCTGGAGTGACGATCTGAGGTACATTTCCTACCACCTCAAAGCTGTTAAGGCCCCCAGAGGAGGCAGTGCCTGCCAGAGTACTGGGGAATATTCTTGCCACTGTGAAGTACACATACAGCCTGGAGTGAAGATGCCGGGGTCCTGGGGCTCACTGGCCACGGCCTCAGAGCCCAGGAGCAGCCGGCAGGTGTTCTTCTCCACCCCCAACCCACACGGTCCCCGGGGCTTGTGTTCAGGTCCCACACTGTTGTCTCCAGACCCTGGTGCCAGGCCCAGTGGCCCCTGTCCTGGATTCCTCCATGGCCAGAGTGGGGCTTGTCCCGGCTCCTGCTCGGCCCTCTTGGGCTCCTGCTGTTTCTGTCTGTGCCTCGCTGCTTCCTCCACTGTTTTGCTCCCAATTTAAGCTCATTTTCAGGTATTCGCCTGCTTTTTTCAGACTAAGGAACGCCTTTCCTCCCATTCTGGACTGGCAGGGTCCTGAGAGGTCCTTGGGCCAGTGGCTTTCAGGTAGGATCACACTTAAATGCCCTGTAGGACAGAGGATTAGCTTGTTTTTAAGACCTGGTGCTGATGTGTAAGTGGTTCAGGACCACTGAGGACATCCTGTCCTTAGAAGACAGAACATTTGACAGTTGTTCTGAGAACTCCTTCTTCCAGGCCTGCGCTTAGCACAGAATCATAAAAAACTTGCAGTTCAGAATGGAGGGCCCTCTGAGATCCCCCCACCCCCCATGCTTTACAGCCTTCAGAAAAACATCATGCTCGAGTTACGGCTGAGCTGGGAGTTGGTGAGGGATGGGGCTCCCTATATCCGCCCTTCTAGCCTCCCTCCATGCAGGGGCCGGGGCCCAGCGGAAGGAAGGGCTCATGGCACAGACTTGCTGGCTGCTGTTCTTCTTTCCCTGCGTTTATGACTTCTAGTCCCTTCTTCCTAGAACCACTGGGAGATGCTGGGACAGGGATGGCAGAGCCACGGTGAGCATTTCTCTTTTCAGCCACTCCAGTGTGGAGTGTGTTTACCTCCAGGAAGCAGCGCCGTGCCGAACAGCCTGTACGTAGTGCAGCCCAGACACAGGAGGCTTCCAGCTGAGGTCCAGCTGTTCTTCTCCCTAATGACATCTGTTTGTGACCCTTTGTGCTGAAATTGATGTTTGGGGTTTATTGCCAAACTGAGACTAGTTTATTAAATTGTAAGTAGAGACTTCCAAATAAAGCTATCCTCCTTGACCTTAGCAAGAGAGAGGCATCTTGGTTTTGAATGTAGGCCATCAGATCTATCTTAAGGTTTCTTTGCTGTACAATACATGAAGTTGTATGATAATAATTATAGGTAAACTGTGATGAGATAACAATGTATGCTATACATCCTAAAGCAGCCAGTAAAATAACAGCACAAAGAGCTACGGCTGTTAAGCTAACACAGAAGATGAAATGGACTATAGCAAATACTCAGTTAATATAAAAGAAGGCAAAATGAAAGGAAAAAAGAACAGATGGGACACATGGAATATACGTAGTAATATGACAGTTTGTAACTCAACCATGCTAAGAAGTGCATTAAATATAAATGATCTAAACACTCCACTTAGAAGGCAGATTGGAGTAAAGATCAGATCCAACTCTGTTTCCTGTAAGAAACGTACTTTAAATATGAAGGTTTAAGTAGTTTACAATGATGGGAAAAGGTCTTTCATGCTGGCACCAACCTAAAGAAAGCTGGAGCACCTGCACGTCAGAGTAAGTATAAAGAGGGTCATTTCATACGATAAGGGAGTCAGTTGGATATAAATTAATCAACTGCATAAATGTTTGTGCATCTAATAATAAGAGTTTCAAAACACAAGGCAAAATCTGATAAAACGGCAACAAGAGTGGACAGGCATAGCTAGAGCCGGAAAGGTCAGGCCCCTCTTACGTGAGCCGTAGGACACGTAGAAAATGAGAGCGCAGAGAATGTGGAGACTGTCAACAAAATTGACTTAGTTTGGATGGAAAATTTTAAGAATGTACATTCCTTCCAGTTGCACATGGTACATTTACCAAGATAGACCATATTCTGGGCCACAAAAATGTCTCTTAAATCTTAAAAGATTTAAGAAATATGAGGTATGTTCTCTGAGCACAATGGAATTAAATTAGCAACCAGTAGCAAGTTATATGGGAAACCCAGATCTTTCTAAACTAATTAACACACTTTAAAGTAATACATGGATCATAGAAAAAATCAAAAAGGAAATTAAACCTTTTGAAGTGAATGACAATAAAAATACAACATTTCAAATTTTGTGGGCTGCACACAATGCTGTCCTTAGAGTGAGCCTTGCAGTGCCATCTTGGTCCCTTTTTGCTGCTGTACCAGGTCACCTGAGAGTGGGAAGTTTACATACTGCATAAGTTTGTTCCGTCGTGGTTCTGGGGGCTGGGAAGCCCAAGAGCATGGTGCTGGCCGGCCTCTGGGAGAGGCGTCTCAGCCAGGGTGGAGGCTAGCGAGTGTGAGACAGAGGAGATGGGGGGCAATGAAGCCTTGTGTCCAGGAACCTGTCCTGTAATACTGGTATTAACCTATTCATGAGAGCAGATGGTCCCACCTGCCAGCACTGCTGTACGTGAACTGTTGGGGACACACTCAAACTGCAGCAAGTCCTGAGTGCCTAGATCTGAAAAAACTCAGATGTGTGAAATCAGTGACCTTAGCTTCTACTTAGAAATTAGGGGGAAAAACTAGGGGGAAACCAAAAGTTTAAATCAACCTGTGAAATCAATAAATCTCTAGTGAGACTCTTTGGAAAGAAAGGGGAAGGAGACACGAATTATTGACATTAGGTTTGAGGGCGTTGACCCTGCAGATTCTACAGGTATAATGAGAATAATAGGGGACAATTATTTACAACTTTATGTTAGTAAATTCAATAATTTAAAGAATTGGATATATTTCCCAAAAGACATAAACTACTACAGATTTCTCAACAAGAAATGATGTAAACATTCCCACATTTATCAATGAAATTGAATTAGTAGTTTAAAACCTTCCTATGGGGAAAACTTTAGGCACTGGTGATGTCTACAAAACACTTAACAAAGATGTAATACCAATTCTGAGTAAAAATGGGACAGAAGTGAACATTTCCAGTTCATTCTAAAATGCCAGCACATTTGGGATACTCTGATACCCAAAGCAAAGGTACTGCGAGGAAAGAGCCCAGCAGTCCCCTGCAAGATGTGGCGATCCTAAGAACAAGAATCTTAGCAAACTGAACCCAAATCTCTGTATCATGATGATATGGGGTTGCTCCCAGACTACAAAGTTGGTTTAACTGTTGAAAACTCCGTGTAATTTCATTATTATTAACATATTTTAAAAGAAGAGCAACCCATGAAAACCAGCCCCAAACATGCAGAAAAAGCATTTGACAAAATCCAATGTACCTTCCTAATAAACGCTCTCAATAAAGTAGAAATGGAAAGGAACTTCCTACGTTTGAAAAAGGGCATCTACAAAAACCCAGTCGCTGACATTGCCCCAAACAGTGTAAAACCTAGTGCTTTCTCTCCAGGATTAGAATGTGAGGCAGTGTTTTTGCTTGCCACCACTGTTCAACATGTGTTCTGGAAGTTCTAGCTAGTGCAATGAGGCAAAACCAAGTGAAAACATACATTTGTACGTGCATACGTACTTATGTACCAACGTAAGTGGCTTCCAGACTGAACAGAAAACGTAAGCCTGTCTTCATTTGCAAACAACTTGATTATTTTTTTTCAGAAATCTGATGGAATCTACAAAAAAGCAACTAAGAAAAACAAGAATTTCTCAAGAATTCAGGATATAAGATCCATATACAAAAAAAAATTATATTTCTGTATACTAGCAATGAGAAATTAGAAATTGAAATTGGCTGAGCAATACTAATTATAAAATAGGAAGCATAAAATAGGAAGTATGTAGGGAAATAGTACATCTGTACTCTGAAAACTACAAAAATGCTGAGAGAAATTAAAGATGACCTCAACTGTTCATAGAACCCTGAAGGTGAAGAAATGCCAGTTCTCCCCAAACAGATTGTACATTCAACTTAATCCTAATTTAAGTTGAAAAATTCCAACTTATATATGGATTCCACCAAATAGTTTCTATAAAAATTGACAAGCCAGGGCGGCGCCTGTGGCTCAGCGAGTAGGGCGCCGGCCCCATATACCAAGGGTGGTGGGTTCAAACCCGGCCCCGGTCGAACTGCATCAAAAATTAGCTGGGCGCTGTGGCAGGCGCCTGTAGTCCCAGCTACCTGGGAGGCTGAGGCAAGAGAATCGCTCAAGCCTAAGAGGTGGAGGTTGCTGTGAGCTGTGACTCCACAGCTCTCTATGGAGGGCGATTGAGTGAGACTCTGTCTCTACAAAAAAAAAAAAAAAAAAAATTGACAAGCCAAATTTTAGATTTTAGATAAGAAACTACAAATTCCCTAGAATAGGTAAAACAACACCAGGAAGGATAAAAGTTGGAGGACGAACAGTGCCTGATGTCGCGTTATCAGGCTTGTGTGTGATTGGCACTGAGCTAGATGTCGAGTTGTCAGGCTTGTGTGTGATTGGCACTGAGCTAGATTCCAAGGCCAGTGGAAGAGAGCAATGTCCAGAAATAGAACTAGGCCTTTGTGGTCAACTCATCTCCAAAAAGGTACAGAAGAAATTCAGTCACAGAGGTATATTTTGTTATGTATGATATACACACGTACATTAAACAGACGGAGCTGTTACAGTGCAAGAAAGGACTCCTTTGAGTCCATACCTTGTACCTTCCTGAAAAGTTACCTCAAAATGAATCGCAGACCTATTTTTTTTTAAACCATAGATTGCTTTTATTTTTATTTTATTGTTGTTTTTTAATTTATTGTTGGGGCTTCACAGAGGGTACAAGAAACTAGGTTACACTGATTGCATTTGTTAGGTAAGGACCCCTTATAATCGTGTCTTACCCGCAAAAGGTGTGGCACACACCAAGACCCCACCCCCTCCCTCTTTCCCTCTCTCTGCTCTTCCTTTCCCTACCCTTCCCTCCTTCCTTCTCTCTCTGCTCTCCCCTTCTCCAACCCCCACCATGTCATTAATTGTCCTCATATCAAAATTGAGTACATAGGATTCATGTTTCTCCATTCTTGTGATGCTTTACTAAGAATAATGTGTTCCACTTCCATCCAGGTTAATACAAAGGCTGCAAAGTCTCCATTTTTTTTTTAATGGCTGAATAGTATTCCATGGTATACATATACCACAGCTTGCCAGTCCTTCCTAGGTTGGTGGGCATTTAGGCTGTTTCCACATTTTGGCTATTGTAAATTGAGCTGCAATAAACAGTCTAGTGCAAGTGTCCTTATGATAAAAGGATTTTTTTCCTTTTGGGTAGATGCCCAGCAACGGGACTGCAGGATCAAATGGGAGGTCTAGCTTGAGTTCTTTGAGGATTCTGCATACTTCCTTCCAAAAAGATTGTATTAGTTTGCAGTCCCACCAGCAGTGTAAATGTGTTCCCTTCTCTCCACATCCACGCCAGCATCTGCAGTTTTGAGATTTTGTGATGTGGGCCATTCTCACTGGGATTACATGGTATCTGAGGGTAGTTTTGATTTGCATTTCTTTAATAATTAGGGATGATGAGCATTTTTTCAAATGTTTCTTAGCCATTCGTCTGTCTTCTTCTATTCATGTCTCTTGCCCATTGATATATGAGATTGTTGGCTTTTTTTCATGTGGATTAATTTGAGTTCTCTATAGATCCTAGTTATCAAGCTTTTGGCTGATTCAAAATATGCAAATATACTTTCCCATTGTGTAGGTTGTCTATTTGCTTTGGTTGTTGTCTCCTTAGCTGTACAGAAGCTTTTCAGTTTAATTAAGTCCCATTTGTTTATTTTTGTTGTTGTTGCAATTGTCACAGCAGTCTTCTTCATGAAGTCTTTCCCCAGGCCAATATCTTCCAGTGTTTTTTTTCTATGCTTTCTTTGAGGATTTTTATTGTATAATACCTTAAATTTGAGTCCTTTATCCATCTTGAATCAGTTTTTGTGAGTGGAGAAAGGTGTGGGACCAGTCTTTTCAGTCTTTTACATGTGGATATCCAGTTGTCCCAGCACCATGTATTGAATAGGGAGTCTTTCCCCCAGAGGAAATTCTTGTTTGGTTTATCGAAGATTAGGTGGTTGTAAGATGTTAGTTTCATTTCCTGGTTTTCTGTTCAATTCCAAATGTCTTTGTCTTTATTTTGTGCCAGTACCATGCTGTCTTGACCACTATGGCCTAAAATCTGGTATGCTGATGCCTCCAGCTTTGTTTTTATTACTAAGAACTGCCTTAACTATCCAGGGTTTTTTCTGGTTCCATACAAAACGCAGAATCATTTTTTTTCAAATCTTGAAAGTACGATGTTGGTATTTTAATAAGGATGGCATTGAATAGGTAGATTGCTTTGGGAAGTATAGACATTTTAACAATGTTGATTCTTCCCAGCCCGTGAGCATGGTATGTTCTTCCATTTGTTAATATCCTCCGCTATTTCCTTTCTTAGGGTTTCATAATTTTCTTTATAGAGGTCCTTCACCTCCTTTGTTAGGTATATTCTTAGATATTTCATTTTCTTTGAAGCTATAGTGAAGGGAGTTGTGTCCTTAATTAGCCTCTTGTCTTGACTGTTATTGGCGTATACAAAGGCAACTGACTTGTGGACATTGATTTTATATCCAGAGACATTACTGTATTTTTTGATGACTTCCAGGAGTCTTGTGGCTGAGTCTTTGGGGTTCTTTAAGTATCAGATCATATCGTCAGCAAAGAGGGAGAGTTTGATTTCCTCTGCTCCCATTTGGATGCCCTTTATTTCCTTGCCTTGCCTAATTATATTGGCTAGCACTTCTAGCAGTATGTTGAATAGTAATGGTGACAGAGGACAACCTTGTCTGGTTCCAGTTCTAAGAGGAAAAGCTTTCAGTTTTACTCCATTCAGTAAAATATTAGCTATGGATTTGTCATAGATAGCTTCAATCATTTTCAGAAATGTGCCACCTATGCCTGTACTCTTCAGTGTTCTAATTAGAAAAGGATGCTGGATACATAAACTTGTGATTTGAAATTGTAATCACTATAATGGCACCTACAATTTACTGACTACAGTGAGTGCCTCATCAACATTATTTCTCTTCTTACAAATAAAATGTTTGATCCAAAAAAAAAGAAAAGGATGCTGGATTTTATTGAATGCTTCTTCTGCATCTATTTGAGAGGATCATATGGTCTTTGTTTTTGCTTCTATTAATACAGTGGATAATGTGTGTGGACTTGCATACAGCCTTGCATCCCTGGGATGAAACCTACTTGATCATGATGTATGACTTTTTTGATGATAAGCTATAATCTATTGGCTAGGATTTTGTTGAGAATTTTTGCGTCTATATTCATGAGTGAAATTGGTCTGAAATTCTCCTTTTTATTTGGGTCTTTTCCTGGTTTTGGTATTAGGGTGATGTTTGCTTCATAGAACGTGTTGGGGAAGATTCCTTCTTCCTCAATTTTTTGGAATAATTTCTGCAGTACAGGAATAAGCTCTTCCTTGAAAGTTTGATAGAATTCTGATGTGAAGCCATCTAGACCAGGGCATTTTTTTTTTTGTTAGAAGATTTTTTATTGTTTCTTTAATCTTAGTGCTTGAAATTGTTCTCTTCAGGAGCTCTATTTCTTCCTGTCTACGTCTAGGGAGAGGGTGTGATTCCAAATATTGATCCGTTTCCTTCAGATTGTCAAATTTCTGGGCATAGAGTTTCTGGAAGTATTCAGAGATGATTTCTTGTATCTCTGTGGCATCAGTTGTTATTTCCCCTTTATCATTTCTGATTGAGGTTACTAGAAATTTTACTTTTTTAATTTCTTGTTAGTCTGGCCAAAGGTTTATCTATTTTATTTATTTTTTCAAAAAACCAACTCCTTGTTTTATTAATTTTATGAATGATTCTTTTGTGTTCAATTTCATTGATCTCTGATTTAATTTTGGATATTTCTTTTCTTCTGCTAGGTTTAGGCTTAGATTGTTTTTCTTTTTCCAGTTCTATATGATGGCTTGTGAGTTTGTTGATGCGCTTTCCGTTTTTCAAATGTAGGCATCTAAAGCGATACATTTTCCTCTCAAAACTGCTTTTGCAGCATTGCATAGGTTTTGGTAGCTTGTATCTTCATTGTTGTTATGCTCATTGTTGTTATTTCTTCCTTCACCCAACTGTCATTCAACAGAAGGTTGTTTAATTTCCTTTGTGTGGGGTTGAATGTTTTTGTTGGAGTTGAGTTCCACCTTTAGTGCCTTATGGTCTGAGAAGATACAAGGTAATATTTTAGTTCTTTTGATTCTGTTGAGATTTGTTTTATGTCCTAGGATATGATCAGTTTTGGAGAATGTTCCATGGTGTGATGAGAAGAATCTATATTCTTTTTCTTTGGGATGGAGTGTTCTATATACGTCTATTGAACACAGTTGTTCTAGGGTCCCATTTAAGTCCCTCATATCTTTGTTTAATTTCTGTTTAGAGCAGGGGTCCTCAAACTGCGGCCCGGGGGCCACATGCTTTGGTGTGAATTGTATTTGTTCCCGTTTTGTTTTTTACTTCAAATAAGATATGTGCAGTGTCCATAGGAATTTGTTCATAGTTTTTTTTTTTTAAACTATAGTCCAGCCCTCCAACGGTCTGAGGGACAGTGAATTGGCCCCCTGTTTAAAAAGTTTGAGGACGCCTGGTTTAGAGGATCTGTCCAGTTCTGTAAGAAGAGTGTTAAAGTCCCCTGTTATTATGGTATCATAGGATATAATATTTAGCTCAGACTGGGTAAGGTCTATTTCAAGAATCTGGGAGCATTTAAGTTGGGTGCATAAATATTTAGAATTGAAACATCTTCTTGTTGTATTTTTCATTTGACCAATATAGAGTGACCATCTTTGTCTTTTTTGACTTTAGTTGCTTTAAATCCACAGTATCTGAAAATAAGATTGCAACTCTCTTTTCTTTGGAATTCGGTTTGCCTGAAAAATTGCCTTCCAATCCTTAACTCATAGTTTTAATTTGTCTTTTGAAGCTGGGTGTGTTTTCTGCAGACAGCAAATGGATGGCTTGTGTTTTTTAATCCAGTCAGCCAATCTGTGCCTTTTCAGTGGGGAATTCAAGCCATTAACATTTATTGAGATAATTGATAAGCATGGTAGTGTTCTATTCATCTTATTTTGTGAGAGTCCATTGCTTAGTTTTATCTTTTGCATCAGTGTGGATGTTAGGTTCTGTCTTGTTGTGGTGAATTTCCTCAATGTTTGTATATCAGTAAATGATTTGATTTCTCCATCAATTTTAAAGCTTAGCTTAGCAGGATACAGAATTCTGGGCTGGGAATTGTTCTGTTTAAATAGATTAAAGGTAGATGACCATTGTCTTCTTGCTTGGAAGGTTTCATTAGAGAAGTCTGCAGTCACCCTGATGGATTTGCCACAGGCCTACAGCAACCTACAGCCAGTTGCTGTAGGTCAACTGCGCTTACTCCTGGCAGCTTGCAGAATCTTTTCTTTTGTCTTGACTTTGGACAGGTTCATAACAATGTGCCTTGGAGAAGCTTGGTTATAGTCGAGGTGACGTTGGGTCCTATATCCCTCTGAAAGGAGTGTTTCAGAATCTTTGGTGATATTTGGGAAATTTTCATTTATAATATTCTCTAAAATGGCTTCCATTCCCCTGGGGCATTCTTCTTCCCCTTCTGGGATACCTATAACTTGTATGTTTGAATGCTTCATGAAGTCCCATAATTCTGTCAGTGAATGTTCTGCTTTCTCTCTCTTCCTTTCTGCCTCTTTAACTATCTGAGATATTTCAAGAGCTTTATCCTCTACTTCTGAGATTCTTTCTTCTGCATGGTCTAATCTGTTGTTGATACTTTCTATTGCATCTTTAAGTTCCCTAATTGACTGCTTCAGTTCCTTCAGCTCTGCTGCATCCTTTCTATATTCTTCATATCATTCATATCTCTTATTGGATCCTGTTTTTGGATTTCCTTTTGGTTATTTCCCACTTTATCAGCAGTTTCCTTCTTCATTTCCATCTTTCCTTCTTCATTGTTTTCATCATCTGTATTCTAAATTCCCTTTCTGTCATTTTTAACATTTCTTTATAAGGTGGAATCATCTGCAGTAGCTACTTCACGGTCCCTTGAGGGTATTGTTCTGGACTGGTTTTTCATGTTGCCAGGATTTTTCTGCTGGTTCTTCCTCATGAGTGATTTTTTGTATCTGTTTCCTTGCCCTAATTTTCCTTTCACTTCTTCTTGCTCTTTAAGTTACCATGCCTCTGGACTAGGGTTTCGATGAATCCTTTTGGTACAGGACCAGAAAGATGAGAAGATTGAAGAGCAAGAAGGGAAAAAAGAAAAAACACAAAGAAAAGAAAAAAGAGAAAGGAGAGGGGGTGGGTAAAAGGGAATATTGACAAAAAGAAGAGAAGCACAAAAAGAGGGAGACAGGAGCAATATACGTGTACAGTAGGGTACTTTTACCCAAACTTAAAAACCCCCAACCTCTGGGGGTGCTGGGTTGGGTGGTTCCCTTGAGGTCAGCAGCTCTTTGCCAGCCTGTTTGGACACAGTACCTCACCTCCACCAAGTAGAGAGGAAAGACAGAAATGCTATAAATCAAACCAAAACAAGCAAATAGAAAACTTTACTGGATAAAATTGGGGGAAAAAACCAAATAACAGGGGTAGGAACACTAGCAAAAATGAAGTTCTAATTGTTAAAGAAGGCAATAATTGAAAATTATATTTGAACTACAAAAATGAGGAAAGAAAAGAAGGAAAAAAAGGAAAACTCTAGAAGGAAAATGTTGAAATTAAAAAAACAAAAAACAAAAAACAACTCCCCTCCCCCAAAAAACCAAAGCAGTATATGTACATCTTGCTGGGTATTGTCTAGGCAATAGGTGATCTTCTAGGGTATGAGATGTTAATCACAGTGCTGATACAGCTGTATGAGATGGAGACTGGAGGCCTCTGCTTATTTTTCAAACCCCTCCAGGGTTGAGAGGCTAAATCTCTCCTCAGCCCGCTTAAAAGCAAATTAAACTGCTAACCTTGGCTAAGTAGAAGCTTTCTCAGGAAAGCACTTGTCATTGGAATCACTCCTGAAGTGGCTATCCACTTACCCAGTGTGCCCAAACTGGTCTCACCCTGAGGGCTGAGGCTGTAAGGCATCTCAGTCCCCGCCTTTAGGCTGCTCAGTCACTAGATTACTTGCCCAAGGTCTCCCGCCTGATCCTTGCTCGGTGACCCTGAGCGCGGAGCTTGCCGGGGCAGTTCTTCCACAATGGCTCCGCGCGGCCCACAGCTGAACACTATTAGCTCCATCTGGTTCAGCGGCTTAGTCTTGGGCCCTAGACAATGTTTAAATACTTCCGCACTCTTGCCCAAGTTCTCCCAAGATAGTTCAACTGAGTGCCAAGTCCAAAAAAAAAACCAAAACAGCTCACAGGTAAGGCCTTTCCAGTTTGCAATCTCACTGCTGCAATACTTATCAGCCGCCGGCGGGACTAGACTGAACAAACACACACAAACACTTTCCAGTTCTCCACTGCTTTTGTGTTCCTCATGGGGTCCAGCGGTCTCTCACTGACTCCCTGTGTCCCCAGAGGGATGTTTCTAGGCAGATCCCACCAGCCACAGGTAAGGCCTTTCCAGTTTGCCATCTCACTGCTGCTGTACTTACAGCTGCCACTGGGATTAGACGGAACAAACACATGCAAACACTTGCCAGTTCTCCACTGCTTTTGTCCTCCTCATAGGGTCCAGAAGTCTCTTGCTGACTCCCTGTGTCCCCAAAGGGAAGTTTCTAGGCAGATCCCACCAGCCAGAGATGCCTGGAGTCTTCTGTCCCCAGAGTCACTATGCCCAGTCCAAGGAAGCTGTTATTTGGCCACCATCTTGCTCCTCTTTGTTGCACAGACCTGTGTTTTAAGCCTGAAGTTTTAAAACTTCTGTGAGAAAATGGAAAATCTTCGTGACCTTGGGATATGCACCCAAGGTTTCTTAAAATGACAATGAAACCCTGATACATGGAAGAAAAATTTGGCATATAAATTGGACTTTGCCAAATTTATGATCTTCTGCTTTTCAAATGATACTGTTAAGATAATAAAAAGACTAACCCTGGGAGGACCTTTCAGAAGAGCAGGTGGGACAGAGCTGAGGCTGAGCCTATCTGCCTAGGCCTCCCTATCTGATCTCCGTCCAGCCCTCTTCTCTTCCCAGGGCAACATCATTTGCAGGGCTTGGGTGCAGGTGGGGTGGGAGGGGGATGTCCTAGTATATGGCTCTTGGTCAGTGCCCCCTGAGACCCAGGCACCTGGGAAGCTGCTCCACCTTCTGCATCCATTTTTCATGAATCAGGTGTATCGTTGCGTCCTTATGTGGAAATGGTCCTGTTTCAGAGGGTTTGTGGAGAAGCTCATGAGCACATCAGAATGGGAATGATTTAGTACCTCATCGCTTCAGCTCCATGTAGTTCTAGATGAGCTTGTATTTTAGATTCTGTTACTGTCAAAAAAATAGATCTTAATACCTCTCTAGAGATGAAAAGATTGTGTGTTGTGGTGTCAGATAAACACTATTTCTTTACAACCTGCCAGGAGGCTTAATTTTATTCCGAGCTCATGTTTACTGAGGTCCTGGGAGCTCATGGTGGCGTCTCTATGCCCCGCAGCCCAGGAATGAACCTGGGTGGCCTCCTCCTGCCCTCCTGGGGTGGTGCCAGCCCACATCAGGCCTGTCTGTGTGTGAATAGTTCACTGTGCCCTCTGACGTGCCTTTACCCTCACCCTGTGTTGAGGCAGTTGTGTGGAGTGACTTTGCTGTTAGCCTTGGCCTTGGAGAAGTTACTCTGGAGGACTGATTTTGTCCTTTTGGCCTGTGCCCTCTGTGCCCTCTTGTCTGTCTGGATTGCAACCTTTGGGGCCATTTGATGCTGGCAGGAGTATTTGGTTTGTACCTGGACTTGGTATCCCATAGTACTATCCTGACACTAGCCACCCAGGGTTGGTGTCAGACCCTATAAGTGAAGGGCCCAGTCTTCCATAAGCCTGCCCTCACTTGAGATGCCAGTCCAGCCACTTGTGCTTCTGACCAACTGGCCACAAAGGTAGTGGTGTCCATGTCTCCCTCTGGGTCTGTAATTCTTTAGGGTGGCTTAGTGAACTCTGGAAAGCAACGTACTTGGGGCCAGCATAGGGAAGCACAGGACAAAATGCGAAAGGCTTTTGGTGACACAGAGCTTCTGCCACACTCCCTGTGGTGTCAGTGTGTGTGACAGTCCTGTCACATCAATGCATTCATCAGGTAGACAGCCCACAGGGATGGGCGCCCGGAGTTTCTCCTGATAGCATTGTGGGTGGTGGGGCACTCAGTCCCCAGCTCCTGCCCACCACCCCTCCTCTTCCAGGGTCCTGGCCCTGCTTGGTTTTTCTGGTGACCAGCCCCCATCTGGGGCTATTTAGGGCCCACCAGAGTTGCTTCATTAGCACGTCAGAACCAGCCCAAGGCTTTAGTCTCTCCCAGGGCCCTAGGCCAGTCGGATTCTGTTACGCAGAGAAGTTTGAGTCTGGTGTGTGGCAGCCCCTAGAATCACCAGCTGGTGGCTTGTCTCCAGCGTGTGGAGTTACAAATGCGCCCCCAGAGGCCAGCTTTGCGGGCTCTCTTCTTACCCCCTGTGTATGCCAGGGAAGGGAGGCCAGGCTGCCATCCTGGCACAGGAGCAGGCCTGGGGGGTTGGGATTTCTCTCTTCACAGCATCACCATGTTCCTGAAAAAATTAAAATTTTTAGATAAAAAAATTATAATTAAAATTATAATTAAAATTAGGGGGCGTTAAAATTTTAGGGGGCGTTAAAATTTTCTAGATAAATCTCACTTCCCATTGATTTCCATTATTATAATTTCAGGGGGAAAACATGTTTTCCTCTGAGGACATGTGATCATTATTGAAAGGCGGCAATGTGCATTTATAACGAACAAGGTTCCCACTGGAGTGTGTGCGCAGCGGGCAGGTCAGCAGTCTGTGCGGGAAGACTGGTGGAGCTGCAGGTGGGGCTGGGCCAAGTCAGCCTCTGGGTGCGTCACATTGGAGCCTGCACTCAGCCCTGGCCCAGGTGGACGCCGCTTTCAGCACTGGCTCCTTTGGCCTTTGGCCATTTGCTGTCAGCTCAGGCCATGCTGGAGTCACAGCCCACCTCCCTTTAGCCAAAGGCAGTGGCAGCCCTCCGTCCCGGCTGCGGTGCTGTCTGTGGGAAGCCCTCTGCACAGGAAGCATCTGCTAGAGAGGACGGGCACATCTTCTCTTCTCTGGGCCAGGGTGCGCGGTCTCTTCCTCCCTGTGTTCCTAGTGAGTCTCTGTGTCCCATCCCCGCTGGCCTTGGGCCCCTCCTTTGTTTCCCTCTGTGTCTCCGTGTGTCCTGATGGCTGCAGGATCCCTAGGGCACCTGTGGTGGCCATGCTGCTCTCAGGCTTTGGGGCAGGTGCACCGAGAGGCCCAGAGGAGCTGTCCTGGCTGTGCGTCAGTGCGTGGTCGGCGTGGTCAGCACCCAGTGCCTTCTTCCCGGGGAGGCTGTGTGCTGTTCCCACCCCAGTCTTAGTCCAGCTCTGAGACAGGCAGGAGGGGACTGCAGCCACCTCAAGGGTCCTGAGGAGCCGGCCCTCCTCCTGTTTTCCAGGAGAGGATCTAGAGGCCTTGAGAGCTCAGAGAACTTCCCGAAGCAGATCTGAGATTTGAACCCAGGCTTTTCTGACTCTAAGCCTCAAGGCCTTTCCACTGACCACTAATGTCCAGCCCAGCCTCATCTGCTATTTGTAGGGATTTTCAGCACGTGTCTTGGGTTCTGCTGCTGTCCCTTGGCCCCCATCTCCCTGCCCTATCCCCTCTCCTGCCCAGACCCTCTGTGGCCTGGGAGGCCTCTGCCTTTGGCCACAGTGCAGCCCTGCTGTGTGCTCTGCTTCCCCCACGCCCCTGCTTCCCCTTCCCCTGCTGGGCTGCTGGGGTCTGCTGCTACCTTTGGTCTCGCTGAGTTGATCGTCTGCCCACCTGGGGTACCACAGGGGCCACAGTGCCCTGCTTAGTGTAGCTGGACCCTGTATCTGGGACCTGACTTTTTTTAGCTGTTGGTAGTTAAAATGAACCAAATCCTGCAAATGAGGAGGGTGGGAGCTCAGAACTGGAGGCTTCTGGCTGCAGAGAGGCCCACGCTCACTGTTACTGGCTCTGGCTTTTGTTCTTTTTTATCTTTTTAACTGATTAGAGAATTGAAATCTTCCCCCCAAATCAAAGCCTATTCACGCCTCTCCCAGCAAAGGCATGATGTATTCATGTCTGCTCTCAGCTTTGTGTAGGGGTTTGAAAGGTTTTCTTTGTCAGGTATCTAAGCGTGAGCAATTATGCCTACTCTTTGGGCAAATAAATCTAAGTAGTGTCTGGTCCTGCATAAACAGCATGTTCTTTTATGCCAAGTCAATGGGATACATTTTTTTTTCTTTTTAGCATAAATCCTGAGACACAATGTGTTTGCATAACTTATTTTTATTTTTAATCAAGAAGACAAGATGTTTCAGCAGAATTTTTGGTCTGTAGATCTGCTGTTTAAAGTGCTAAGAAAAGTGTTCAACAAATATTGTAGTTGTTTCTCTTTCCCAATATGACAAGTCTCTTCCTAAGACTTTAGGGCAATAACATTGCCCTGCCCTGCCACATAGGGTGTCGTGAAAAAAATAGCTTCAGCCTGAAATATGACAATAATTACATCTGCCTGCTCACTCATTGTGTGTTCTTTCTTATTTCCAGTGAAATGGGAATTCAGAATTCAGAATTATTGCTAACCAAATTATCTCTATCAGTGAAAGAGCATCTGTTCACAATTACTTATAAAGTAAGAAAAATGAATCTTCTTGGCATATACATTTGCAGCTCTGATGTATGTAAATTGGAGGTAATGCCTGGAGTTTAGTAGTTCATTTCTCATGTGTTCAGAAGAGGAGGCAGCTTTGCAGGGACGTCATTCTGTACGTGAGAGGTGTCCGGGGTGCCAGTGCTGACCACCGCATAACCCTTCGCTAGCTACTCCTAGTGCAGCCACACGGCCAGTGGAAAAGGCCACCCCTGCAGAGAGGGGACTCTGCCATTTGTTCAGGGAGGGACTTCCACTGGCCCCAGACTCAGGCCGGGTCAGCCTGGCTGTGTTGGGGTCACCCAGTGGAGCACTTTCCATGAGGGACTTGTGACCTCACGCCATGGCTCATATCGCTGACAGAAGGGTGTAGATTTGCCTTTTTAGGTCCTTTCAGTAGTTAAAGTTACTGTGTTGGTCAGAAAGAAAGGCTGAGCACTCAGGATGGTGTTGGCTAGTTCTGCCAAGGGAGACACCTTGGAACTGAGGCTAAGTCTCCCATAGCCTGAGTCTCCCAGGCTGAGTCTTCCTGAGCCCTGGAGTCTCCCAGGCTGAGTCTCCCTGAGCCCTGGAGGCAGGAGTCTTTCCTGCAGGGTGACTTTGGAAGGCAGTCCTGGGATGGGGAGAGCCCCGATCAGTGTTCACCGGAGGGACTGATAAGTGAGGAAGGACCTGCTGTGTCCCTGTGGGGTTAATGCCATGGCAGGTTTTCTGGTCTTTGCTTGTGGGCATGGCTGTGTTCAGGGTGCTGGCACCCAGAGACAGAAGGATGGGTCTGTGCTTTGGTCCGGCAGTGTAGGGTCATTTTAGGGGCTTGGAGGAGGCAGTCCGGGGTCCCATCTTGACTGCTGCCAAGGGTGCCCTTTGGTCAGCTTGACTCACCACCTCACAGGATAGGGGCAAGGATCCCCCAGGGTCAGGGCAGGAGGCGCGTGGCCCGTCTGCGGTCCTGCCCAGTGGGAGTTAGGTGGAGCCATCTTGCCCTGGCTGGAATAGACTCTCCCTCACTGAGTCACTGTCTAATAGGGAGAGGTTTGCTGTGCCTTGCTGCCTTTTAGTCTCTGCAAGCAGGACGCAGAGGGTTAATTTTCACTATGGTTAAGTTACTACAGTGACAGATGTTCCAGAAAGATGTGTTTTAATTTTTCAGATCTGTTTCTCGCCGATTTGCTTCAGGAGAGTGTCGCCTGCCCCGCAGGCACGTGTAGGGCTGTTTGTTTCCCAGTCGGTGTGATGCTGCCTCCTCCTCCTGCGGCTGCACATGCGCCAGGCGCAGCGGGTCAGGCTGGGGTGCTGCTCACCTGCTCTGGCTCTGCAGCCGCTCGCCGTCCCCAACAGCACCACCTGGTCCACTTCTCCTGAGAGGCGACCGGGGTGTGCCTCTCTCAAACGTGCACCCTGCTCACAGCACATGGCGCGGGCTTTGGCCTGGCGTGGCTCCAGTCTCTGGGCTCAGACAAGGTCTCTACCCTGGAATAAGCCACAGTTTAGCGGGGGATGACCTGTGTTAGGCCCAACCTGGCCCAGTGCTTGGTGATACCTGATAGTATGTTGGTGACAGGGGTGGGGGGATGGAAATGTGAGGTTCTGTGACCCTGTTAAAAACTGCCCCAGATTACAACTCCCAGGGTGCTTTGCGTTTTCACCGCTGCCTCCACAAGACTCCCTATGTCCTCCAGAATGCCTGGGCCAGGAAGCCCATGCTGGTCGTGCCCCTCAACATCGGGGCCCTCACTACAATTCTGCCCCTGCTCAGCCCCTACACCAAGGACTCTATCATGATCAACAAGGCCATGCCCTGCAACTGCCCAGTGCCCCTCCGAGGTGATGGGAACATGCCTGCATTGCCCAGCCATCCCCAGGACCCCCAAGTCCCAAGCTTAGAGTGGCTGAAGAAGCTGTGAGTACTTCCGTCCACAGGGTGGTGACTACCCCTCCTTTATAGCCCCCAATAAAAACGTGACAACCAACCCCCACCCCCCCAAAACTGTTCAGTGAAACTGGGGTCAGCAAATCTGCTGTCCATCCCGAGTATTAGCATGTGGCTGCTCACTGCTGCCTTGGCAGTGTTGGATGGACAAGACAAGCAGTTTGGTCGAGTGTCCCAGAGGCCCCAGGCCGACCTCTGCAGTGCTTGTATCTGTCTCTGAGCTGTGCTGCAGTGCAGGGCGGCACCAAGTGCTCACTGTGCCCAGATGTGCATGTTGTGTGCAGGCTGGGTGACCAGGGGGCCAGTACTCTGGGGCCAGGCACCTGCCCTAAGGGTGACCAGGGTCCCCAATGCTCCCCCTGGGGCCAGGTACCTGCCCTGGGGTGGCTGGGGGCCCAGCACTCCCCCTGGGGCCAAGCACCTGCCCTGGGGTGCTCCTCTCACACCCCTCTCCTTTTTCCAGTGTGCTGTCTTCAGGCAGTGATCTTCTCTAGAGCTGTCACAGTTGTTCCGGCCTGCCGTCCTCCAGCAGCCAACTGCATATTCATGGGAGCTCATGGTTTTTTTTTCTGTGTAAAAGAGGCTTGTTCAGTGAATTTAGTAATTTTCAAAACTGGTTTTCAAGTGTTCATCAGATTTGTATTTCACATTGTTTAGTGCTCCCCATGGCAGTGCGCTGGGCACAACACAGGCTGACCATCCATCCTGGTGGAACTCTGCCCTCCCAGGGAGTGGCCAGAGGTCAGGCCTGGATGCAGGAGCCATCTTGGTGGTCCTGTCAGTTTAGTTCCCAAAATGAGCAGCAGATAATTTCAGGTTAGAAATAATTCTATAAATTCTTTTAAAAGAACACAATGACTTCTTAAATTGCTGGAAAAAAGCTTGAGTATTGCCATGTTAAGAAATAGGAGTGGAGAAATAAAAAAAAAAAAAAAAAAAAGGAAAGGAAATAGGAGTGGAGAACTGACAGACTGGCGATTTATTCAGTTTTTCAGTTATGTGTTTGCTTACTGCATCCATCCGTCCATCCATCCGTCCATCAGACAGGCACTCCCTAGGCACCTTTTGTGTACAAGGGGCTGGAGAAACACAGGTGACTCAGGTGTGGCACTTGGCCCTGGCCAGCTCGTGTCCTAGGGTGGGCGGAGGCCCTGCGTTGCCATGCTGCTCACTATGATAATGCTTCAGGAGAACCAAGAATAGGGAGCGGCAGGCGAGGCATGTCCTGAGTAGGCGCTTCCACCGGCAGGGATGGTGCCCCAGTGGAGGCGGAGGGAGGGCGGGGGCTCTGCTGCTTATTCTCCGGCCAGTGTTTCTCTCACCGGGGTCACGACGGAGCTGCTAACGTGACTACTGATGGACACCAGCATTGTGTGAAGTGCCCATGGCCAGGGACGTAGAGGGTCTTGCCTCCTGAGCACGCAGCTGTGTGATTTACTGCTGCCAACGCTGCGACCTGGTGTGGCCTCTGAGGAGCACCACTCAGGTCATGCGGCTTGCCCGCTGCTCTGCTTGCCACTCAGCAGGTGGGAACTTTTCTTGGTAGTGAAATTAGCTTTCTTTTAAAAATACATGTATTTAATCAAGCATAAGTTGATGAGAAAGAAGCTATTAAGTAAATGGCCTGCTGGTAGCCCCTGTGGCCACACACACGGCCCTTTCCTTGGGAGGACCTGGAGCAGGGACGGCTTCCAGGGAGCCTGTGTGGTGCCGGGGCCCTGTGTGAGTGCCTAGGAGGAATTTCCCACATGGGGGCATGACTGGCACAAAGAATCTTCTGGGGAAATTTTTCAATCCCCTCTCCAAGATTCTAATTGAGAAAGTCAAGATGAGGGTGTATTTTAACAGCTGTGGAGATGAGGAGGAAGGGGAGGAAGAGGAGAGAGATGGGGATGAGGATGAGGGGGATGGAGAGGATGGCGATGGGGATGGGGATGAAGATGAGGAGGGTGGAGAAGATGGGGATGGGGATGAAGATGAGGAGGGTGAAGGGGAGGATGATACTGATGATAGTGATGAGGAGGAGCATGATGGAGCTGCCGGTGGGGATGAAGGTGAGGATGGTGATGCTGGGGGTTGCTGCCAAACCGCAGAACATGCTGGCGTCAGGCCCACCATGGCTGAGGCCTGCTTTCCAGCATCTCTGGGCTTGACCTCTTGGGACTGCTCCTGGGCAGGGGAGATGAGCTCCAGACTTCCTGCTGGGGCCCTGGGCCCAGGAGCTCCGAGTGGCCCAGTGCGAAGATGAGATGTCGTTGCATTCTTAGATTTTATCCTAGAAGCTGTTGACAACAATTGACTTGATGCCATAGAACAGGTTTGCTTTGGGTTTGGTATGAAAGCAACATTTTCCATCACTCAGGGCAATTGCAGGTCCCTGCTTGCTTCCAGCCGACTCTGGCGCCAATGCTGGGAGAGTTCCTGACTCACACCAGGCACCAGTGTTTCCAACCGCTCATTCACCAAAATGTTCCACTCCTGAGACTCTCGTGAGCAGAGGTGGGGGTGGGGGACTAATAGGATTTATGGTGTGGGATGTGGAAGTGACCTGGTCATGTTTGTGTGGGTGTGTGCCAGTGCCCCTAGTAACACAGAAGTAGAATGAGCCCTCTGTGCGGTGGCCCAGCGTCTGGGGCTGGTGGTGCTGGCTAGAGGTCCCATAGGTGCTCCGTTGCCCAGGCCCCTAGGCCCCCACCCCCCACTCTTCCAGGCCCAGAGCCTCCGTCCCCCATTTGTTCCTGTGGAGGCAACACAGAGTGGCAGGTGTGGGGGCCTCTGGGGCCACCTGCTGCCTGGTCTGGGAAGCCCCCTTGAGAGTGTCCATGTGAGGCCTGCAGAGTGCCTTGCTTCTTGATTGCAACAGGGGCTGGGGGGCTTTGCTGTCCTTTCTGCCCAGGTCAGCACCTGCCGCTACTTTGTGGGGTCGAGCTCCACAGTGTGACCTAGGGCCTGAGCCCCATGTGTCCCCCCACACTGTGCCCACAGGAACCCTGCCTTGCATATGTGCTCTGGTTAGCAGAGGGCAGTGGTTTGGGGAAGGAGTGCTGCAGTGAGGGAAAAGACATTTAAGGGACTGGTGTGGGGTCCTGAGCTGCCTCTGCCTCTCTAGGGCCAGCCCAGCAGAGCCTCCTTGTAATCCATGCCTGTCCTCTGGCCAGGGCAGCTCCTGACCTCACTGGCCCCCACACACTGCACCAGAGCTGCTGGTCAGTAGGTTGCAGGACCATAGCAGCACGGGTTCCCATGCCCTGCTGTCTGGTGTTCTGAAACCCTACAGGCCAATCCGGGACTTGAGTGAAAATGAACAGTAAACAGAACATTAGCTTCCTTGGGTTTATTTGCCAGATCTAGAACTTTCTTTGGAAGAATGGAGAGTCCTGTGAATTTTTCTCAGGGTCACTCTTCAGGGCAGGAGAGGAGGTGACTGGGAAGGGGTAAGGAGAGAGGTCAGAGCAGGACCATCAGCACCCTCGGATGGGCTGGACCGAGGACAGAGGTGTGGGAGCATCCCAACTGCAGGTCTGGGGCAGGCAGGCTATAATCACTTGTGTCTATAAAGCGGCACCCGGCTTTCCTGGAACCCCATGGGCATAGTTACTGGCATCAACGGGATCTCTGCCTGTTGGGATGGAAGTTCTGGGGGCCCTTGAAGCTTCCAAGAGCTGCGATGCCTGTCTCTGCTGGCAGGAGCAGGGTCTGAAGCTGAGACTCCTGCCCTGCTGTTTGCTTGTTCTGAAACACGGCAGGCTGATCAGGGACTTGAGAGAAAACAGCAGCGAGGTGAGAAGGCAGGAGCCTGTGGCTGACGCGAGCTCGCACTTTGGAGAACGGCACCCAGTAATGCCTGGCCTCTTTGGGTGCCCCAAACCTGGGATACAGAGACCATCTGGTCTTTGGGACAGTATGCATCTCATTGCCCACTCAGCAGCTGGGTCCAGATGCAGGTGAACACTTTCCCTGGCTGGTGTCCAGGCAGTCTTGGTGAGATAGAGAGGTCATACCCTGCTCCCTGTGCCCCTCCTGGGACCCTGGCCTGGGCCTGCAGACCGGCCCCTGGGGCAAGGGGAAGAGTGGGTGTCAGCAGGCTGTGCATGTCAACCTGGGCTCCCCACACCCTGCACTGCCTTGGAGCCCGTGTCCTCATCTGTGAGACAGGAGTCACCCTGCATGTGGGCCTGGGCTGTGGGCTATCACCTGGCCAGATGCAGTGACAGGTCACAGTCCTCTCCATCAGCAGCGTCCCTTCATTCCCTTTTCCTACTATAGAAGAGTGACCTGTGACTTTTTCACTAATTAGTTCTTTGGCCCTTGGGGGACGTTGGAGTGGGGTCTGAGGCAGATGCAGATGACCTGGCTGCAGGGGCTGGGAGGCTCTGCTAACGCCTGGGCCTGTGTTTGTTTCACGCAGAGCAAGTTCACCGGCATCTGGACCAGCACGAGGTGCGGTACCTGCAGTTCGCCTTCCGCTGGATGAACAATCTGCTGATGCGGGAGGTGCCCCTCCGCTGCACTGTCCGCCTGTGGGACACCTACCAGGTGAGCTCCCCCGGGGCCGCCACCTGCCAGGCCTGGGCTGTGTGCTGTGCTTGATTTTTGTCCTCAGAACATCTCTCGACTGGAACACGGTCTTTAAAAAGTACGTTTCTGGCATTCTTGCCATCTGTCTAGATGTAAAACAGGGAAAAGAACTTCATATCATGGTACTTGCAGCTGAATTTCATTCCAACCGTGGCGACAGTGTCCCCAGTGCTTGCTGGCAGTTTGCATGTGAGTGGTGAGTAATATGTGCAGCTGTGCGGGCTCAAGTTGCTTCTGCCAAAAACATTCACACTCAGGACTCACACGTTGTCTGCGTTTTGAGTTACTTATAATAAAGATTTTTAAAAAGTCATAGACAGATTCAGTGCCATATGAAATTTCTACACTCCACCTATTTTGATGAAATTCATTTCTTCAGGAGATTGAGTTTTCTGGAACAAGCCGCTTTTGTTCCCTTGAGTGTCCCATTACTTATTCTAGCACCTTTTCATTTTGTTTGAGATGTTTGCGAAGCTGAGGCCGTGCTGTGTGGGTTAGTGCCAGCCTCTCATCATCAGTTGCAAATAGCAGGTGCCATCATGTAGGATTAGGGTCAGATCCTGTGGAATGTGGGAGGAGGAAGCGCAGGCCAGCCGCGTTCTCACCGCCGGGAGACCGGCTCTGTCCTGCAGCAAGCACAGCCCTTCTTGGGCTGCTGGCGGGGTCTGGGGAGGGGATGGCCGCCTTTGGAGATCGGTGCTTGAGCCGCAGGGCTTTACTCTGGGGTGTATGTGCGGTGCACTGGCCTGGGCCGCTGCAGAGAACCTTGCCCTGGACATCCATGGGGATAGTGGGGAGGGCCCGCAGGTCTTAGTGACAAGCCTGTCCCCACAGGACATTGTTTAGATGCATTCTTCCCACAGGACAGAGTCCTGCCGGGCTCCACGCCCACGGGTCTCTCATTGACTTGTTCTCCTGTGACTCATCTTGAGCCACCCCTCCAGCCTTGTCTCTGGTGATGGTGCTGGTCATGGTGCTCCACGGCTGGTGTGTGTGTTGTTGCTCTGGCGTCCTGCGTTTTGACTTTGCTTTCCTATTTTTGCAGCTGGTACAGTCTCATGATGTTCCCTATAAGAATTGTTGCTAGTCAGTAGACTGCCGTTCAGATCCCCCAGTTTGGTTTTGCTCTTCTAGTTACTTGGCAACTACAGAATTTCTGTCCAGTACCATTTTCTGGGACATCAGGCCTTACCGTGGGCTGTGTGGTTAGAGGCGCTGGCAGTCTGGTCTCGTCGATTGGCTCTGTAGTATTGTAAGAAACAAACTTAACATCCCTCACACTGTGAACACTCTCTGTTTCTGTGATTGGTGAGGCTTTCAAGACCGTGGCCCGTTCATTAAACACAGAGTTCCTTGTAATACTGCCCCCATTATGAATAAATTAGGGATTAAGTCAATCGCATTCTGAGGAGCCAGGAAATGGATCAGCCTACCCTTGGTTCTGCACCAGCTCCCTACAGCTCCTAATAGGCATTAAAACTTTAAGTGCAACTGTGGCATCTTTATTGAGTTAATTTTCCTGAAATTAAATTTTGTCATGAATTGACTCATTTGTACTGCGGACTCATTCTTGAACTGACAGTATCCTGCTTATAAACCTTTTCATATCTTACAGTGTGGGGGTATTTCTATTTTACAGGACCAAGTACCCATGAAATTATATCGCATCTTTGGCAGTGAAAATAACATAGTAATCATGGGAAAGCAATCAGGTGATTACTCTCCCCTGAATGGGGGTGTTTATTGGCTGGGCCATTGCTGGTTTCAGTAACTCTTACCCCTATAAGGCAGCTTAAAACCCTCTTGGGATATGTGTCAATAAAAGGTTATCCAGAAGCACCTGTACTGTTCCAGACCCTGAACATAGATGGTGGTACAAAAACGAAAGAGGCACATTGTCACAGGCAGGCAGAGAGATGGGAAGCTTGCCCGGACAAAAGGGAGACATCCCTGCTCCCAGATGTGTGTGTGCTCCATGGCGGCCGTGGTCGTGGTGTGGGGCAGTCCCAGCCCCCTGAGCGTCAGCCCACGAGAGCCAGTTTCAGGAGTGTCCTTTGCCCTGTAGAAAGGACCCAGCCCACCCTGCACAACAGAGCCTACGCGTGCGTCTTTATTACCTCGAGGGAGAGAGAAGCCTTTAGCTTGTTGACTTCTGTCGGTCTGCAGCTGAGTTACTCTGTTCTTAAATCTATTACGTGTGTTTCAGCAGCCATTTAGCCAAGTTGTCTTGTTTTGTTTATTTTTTCCTGTCCTTACTGCCTTGAGCTGAAGGCCTCTTCTCTACTGTGCTGGACATAGGTCCTTAAGTGTTGGGCGTGTACTCTGAGTAGGCATGTGGGTGGTTTTACAGTGAGAGGGTAAGAGCAGTGCAGAGTCAGCCCGATGGTGATCAAGTGGGCACTCTAGGCTCGTGGCTGTGGCCAGTGCTGTGCTCAGTGGCAGTGTGGCGAGCTGAGTTTGCTCCTTTAGGCTCTGAGGACACAGTGCCCAGCCCATGAGGGCCATTGCTGTCTGGCACTGGTGATGGGCCCGGCCAGCTGGGTGAGGCTCCTTCACTGCACCTGCCTTGCTTCTCCTCGGCCCTCACTGTGGCCCAGCTCCTGGGTGCTGGTCCAAAGCTGCTCCCTTTCTCTGGCATAGGAGGGGCATGTTGGAGGGAGGGTGACCATGGCTCTGCTGACACTGTGGCTGCCTGGGCTCCGGGGAGCAGAGCCTCCTTCTCTGAGAGCTGCTGTTTGCCAGGTCAGAGGTACGTCAGGGGTAGGATGCCCGGCAGCTCCTCAGCCTCCAGCCTCCAGCTGGCGGGGCAGCTCTTTCATGTGTGCTCCTCAGCTGCCCTTCCAGGGGCTGCAGACCCCAGAGGGACATCCAAGGATCCCCAGGTGCTTCCCTTGCCACTCCCAGCCTCAGTGGGTCTCCTGCCCTCCATTTCAGCCTCATTCATGTTCTCCACACCCGCCTGCCTAGGGGGAAGCAGCCACATGTGGTTCTCATGTCACATCTGCACGTTCAGAACAGGGTCTGTGACCCAGTGCTTCGGCCCCTTGGAGTCTCTCCTGGTAGAGCCCCGGCAGTGGTGCACCTGCGGGTTCTGGATGCCGGGATGGGAGGATCATTGAGCCAGGCTCTGGGCTGCAGTAGCCTGCCTGTTGGGGTCCACGCTGCATTCAACCTTGGCATGGTGACCCCTGGGAGTAGGTAGGGGTTGCCTAAGGTGGGAAAGGGAGTGGGTTAGAACTCCAGGCTGGTCAGCAGGATGATCAGCTATGAAGAGACTCCATTTCCAAACTAGATAAATAAATAATAACTAGGTAGACTGGTGCCCTCAGGTGGCACATCCTCCTGGCGGGACCCCTGGGTGCAGAGGGGTCTGCGGGTCAGCTACAGTCCCTCCCCATGCCCGCTGGAGGCCTGGTGGGCTACAGTGTCCCCTCAGAGGCCCTCACTGGACAGGTCCTGGGACATGGTAGTTGCCTTTTTGTCCAAGCACGGCCCCTCCCAGGATCCCGGGAGTGGATACCTTGCACCCTTCCAAGCTCTTGTTTACAGAGGGACCCGTGTACTCTCCATGTCCCCCCAGCAGCGGGGCAGCCACAGGAGCTCCCCCAGATGTCTGCAGTGCCACGGCTCAGATCACCTGTGAACAGCTGTCCTGGAAGGATGTGTGCTGGAGGGCCCCCTCCTTGGGGGAGGCCTCCTGAATTCAGAACATGACACGGCCACCCCTCGAGAGTGACTACTGTGAAGTAGTACTCTGCGTGGAGACAGAGAGTGCCCAGGGGACGGGATGTTCCAGGACCGTCCCACCACTGTAGTGGGTTTGGAGAGACATTGCAGCTATGGTGTAGAGCAGCGCTCCCCAACCTTCCTTGCACCAGGGACTGATTTCATGGAAGGCAATTTTTCCATGGACCTGGAATGGGGGATGGTTTTGATATGAGTCTGCTAGAAGTTGACTTATTAGAGTCTAAACCTCCCTGCTAATGATGATCTGTATTTGCAGCCACACCCCGGTACTGGCATCACCTCAGCTCACCTCAAGTCATCAGGCATTAGATTCTCATAGGAGCACAACCTAGGCCCCTCACACGTGCAGTTTACAGTTTACAGTAGGACTCACGCTCCTGTGGGACTCCAGTGCCGCTGCTGGTCCCACGGGAGACAGCTCAGGTGGTGATGCCAGCATTGGGGAGCGGCTTCAAACACAGAGGAGGCTTCCTTGCTCACCCCGCCACTCGCCTCCTGCTGAACGGCCCCATCCCTAACAGGCCACCTACTGGTTTCGGTCAGTGGCCTGGGGGATTGGTGTAGAGAATGATGGAAAATAATTAGACCAGGGAAGAAGGCGGAAGGATGGACAGAGGGACGGGGGAGGTGGAACCGAGGTGGGGAGGGAGAGTCCACAGGGGGCAGCCCCTGGCATCTGAGGCTGCAGGGACTATTGGGCACAGGGGGAGGTGCACTAGGTGGTGGTGGCCCCGTTCAGTGGGTGTGAGGCTGTGACTCAGCAGTGAATGTGCCACTGGGACCTGCCTTGGAATGAAAAAGGACATGGACAGGTTTCTAAAAGGAGATGCAGAGGCCAGGCTGTGAAAAAGGTGGTAAATTTTCTCTAAATTCCAGTAACTTCCTTCGCCTGGGAACAGTCAGGGCTTTGAGAGAGCAGTCTCAGCAGTCCTCTGTTGATGCTCTGGGGACAGTGGTGGTGGAGTGGGCTCTACAGTTGGTGAGAGCCACCCTGCCTTTGAGTCCTTCCTTCCAGGGCTCACCGTGCACCCTGAGGGGCCACTTGGTCCACTTGCAGTGGCTCCTCTGTGAGGAGGGAGGCAGCAGGTGTCCCCTGCAAGCCAGGAAGTCCTCTGAGGCGCTATGGTTCCTACGACCTGGTGATTTCTTTCTTTCTTTTTTTTTCTAGGAAAGGAAGCATTTCCTTTTCCTCTGAGTACTGCAGGATGACTTCATTTGGTCTGAGGCATTTATTAAATCCCTTTCTAGTGAACATCCAAAAGGCCACTTGAATTTTAATTATGGCCTTTACTTGCCCATTTCCCCATCACCTCTCCATGCTCCTTGCACTGGGCTGGCTGTAAATCCTGCGGAGATGTGCAGCTCAGTTCCCTGGGCTTCTCTGCCGTTCGCCTCCTCTTCAGAGGGCAGGGCCATGTCCCTCTCTGTTGGGGGCAGAGCGGCAGTGGAGGTGCGCGCTCCCACCTGAGCCCCAAGTACACACTGTGGAAGCGCGTGCTCCTGTCCGAGCCCGAGTATGCAGGGTGGAGGCATGTGCTCCTGCCGGAACCCCAAGTGCACGCAGTGGAGACCGCTCCTGCCCGAGCCCTGAGTATGCACTTTGGAGGTGTGCGCTCCTGTCCGAGCCCCAAGTACACACTGTGGAGGCGTGCACTCCTGCCAGAACCCCGAGTGCCTGCAGTGGAGGCGTGCTCCCGCCGAGCTCTGAGTACGCACTGTGGAGGTGCGTGCTCTGGCCCGAGCCCCGAGTATGCACAGTGGAGGCGCGTACTCTTGCCCTAGCCCCGAGTACATGCTGTGGAGTGTGGTGGATCCGTGGCGAGGAGGCTTTTGTACACTGCAGCCTGAGTCGCCCACCTTAGGCCAAATGGATCTGGATCCATAAAGGAAAGGCTTTATCCGGGTATTTCACGTAGACCCTGATGGGTCCTTATCAGTGCAAGTCTTGGGCTCTCACGGTTTCTGTCCCAGCCCAGCACTTACCTGTGTCCTGAACAAAGCTTGCCTGGAAAGGTTTGTCTGATGGCGGACACTTTCTGTGCAGGTCTGGGTAGCAAATATTCAGGTTCGCGGGCTGAACGGACCTTTTCATAACTGTCCTGCTGCTGCAGCACAGAAGCAGGTATGGACAGGAGGGCCGGTGCAGCTGTGTTCCAGAGAAACTTGTTTATGAAGAAGGCGCCGTGAGACAGTTTCTGTCCTGTTCTAACCTACAGAAAGTGCCCAGCCCTGTGCTTGGCAGAGTAGGTGCCAGGGAAGCTTGCCCTCCCACCACTGTCACCACAGGTGTCCTGTAAACTATTGAGCTGTACAACTTCTGGGGCTTGTTGCCAGGCGATCATTGTTACTCGGTTTTTATAGAAATTGGAACTGGGGATCTAGGAGCTTAAATACCTTGCCAGAGGTCACCCCTCGCTCCTCTTGTGTTATACTTGTTTGTGTCTCTGCTCATGGGGCCCTAGGGCCTGGCATGAGAGCACAGAGACTCGACTCTCTGGGCCTGGGGCCATGCCTGTCAGGAGCAGGAGCCGGGGGCTGGGGCTGCCCATCCGGCCACATCTCCCTGGCTCTGATGGGAGTCCCCAGCACTGAGCTTGGTGGTGGAGGCATTGTGGTGGCAGGGTCCAGGCGGGGAGCTGACATGCTGTGAGCCTGTGCCACGGGCGAGAGAGATGAATGTAGGGGAGTTGGGACTCAGTCCTGTGGGTCTAGCAATTTGCTCTGCAGTTTCTGAGACACAGCGCATGTGTCACCTACAGGATGATCTCTTGCTCTGTGTGAGGCCTCCGCGAGGACCTGGGACCCCCAGGGGGCTGTACAAGGAAGCAGCCCCTGCCGTTGAGTTTCACAGACTGGTATGGGAGGGGCCGGCTGACCGACAGTCACAGCAAGCACGTGCCACAGGTGCCCGGGTGCATTGGTGCCTCGGGGCTGAGGAGGATTCCTGGAGAGAAATGTGGGAGCTGGATCTGGTGGCTGAGCTGCAGCAGCGGGAGCCCTGAAGGTCTCTCCATGGGGGCAAGGACTCATGCCCAGATTGGTCTGTACACAGGGCAGGTGCCCAGGAAGGGAAAGTGGGTTCTAAGACTCCAGGAGGTAGCTGGGCATGGCCGGGTCTGTGTGCAGTGAATAGATGTGTCTGCACAGATATGGTGCCAGGGCAGCACAGTGGTACCCTATCCAGGTGGAGCCTCATGGGGAAGCTCCATGTGCCTTGCTCAGACACTGAGTTTTATCTGGGGCAGGGGCTGAGAAGAAGCCCACCTCTGACCAGGCCCCCCACCCCACATTTCTTCCTTGGGTCCTCATAGCGTCCCAGGTCTCTGGACACTGTGGATGGGAGGGCATGGCTGGCCCACTTCTCATCAGGGCAGGGCAGGCCCTCACTTCCTCCACCCATTATCACAGGCCCAGGGCCCTGACAGGTGTCTGCCATCCTCAGAGCCTGGCTGTGGCCCCTCTGGCCCCTGTCCCTAGCGATCTGTGCCGGATTTAAGCAGTTTGCTGTCTTGTCCCTCATTTCGCCATCTGTATCCTAGGCTGTGCATCCCCAGGGTGGATTGGACCTGCTCTCCACAGTTCCTCTGGAAGGTGACTGTGGGAGTGTCATGGCCATGCCTGTGAGAGGGCTGATGGCATGATCTGAGGGCAGCAGCTGCTGGGTTCTCTGCTCCGTGTGTCCCTGTGACAGCCATGGGGCTCTCCTGAGCCTCCTGAGCCCCAGCATTGATCCTGTGTCAGATGGCACTGAAGCTGAGGGGTTGGGTGTCCAGTAAACTTGGAGAAGCAGGTCTCCACACGACATGCTTTCTCATGAGCCCGTTAAGGCTGGAGGCCTGAGCTCCTTACACCGGCCACCTGCAGGGAGTGGCCATAGACCACTGTCAGCTAGGGAAGGACTCAGAAATGAGACTATTCAGCAAGACTTGGCTTATTGCTGCCAAGGCAGCAGGAGGGGCGGGAAGAGGGTTGTGCCCACTGCTCCAGAATGGCAATGATGTCAGCATCCTGGGACTTAGAGCTCGTGTTTGAAGACATTTCTGGAATTTCTTCTGACTCTTAAGACTTTCTTTCTTCATATTTCAATCATGTTGGGCTTTATCTGAGCTTATTCAGGGCTTGGGGATAGGGAAGGAGAGGGTTTCTTTCTGTTGCAGGCCTGGGTGGCTCCAGCATGGTTGGCCAAGTGTGTGAGGGCCCAGGAAGAAGTGACCTTCTAGGAGGGGGCTTGGGACCCCAGCCAGCTTCCATGCGGTCCTTGACACAGAGCAGTCTCCCCTGACTGTGCGGATGAAATACTGAGCTATTGGAGCAAGAAAAGTGATTTGCACATTTTGGCTGCTGATTCCTGAACTTATAACAGAAAAAGTCTTTGTCATTTTTGAAATTATTTGGTGAGAGATTGTAAACCACAGCCGGGTAGCAGCAGGCAGGCAGGGCACCTCCTCACAGCTGGGGTTGTTCAGGCTCCTGGGGAAAGTGGGATTGAAGGGCTGTGGCTGCGTCTGTTCTCCTACATCGCTGTGAAGTTGCGATAACGGGATCAGGACTGAAGGCAAAGGCCTCTGCGACTTCCCCATGTCCAGTCCTCTCCGGGAAGTGGCCATTGAAAGGCACCAAGTGGCACTGTTGTAATCAATAGTGGGTGACTGGTCTGAATAAATTTCTTTGTACTTACTCCGAAGGAGACAAGAATTCTTAGCCGGTTTGGAGCTGAGTTTAGGGTAAGGACATTTTCTGAGGAGAGAGTAAAGAGTTATTTTTAATAATAAAAATGTGCATCAGGCAGGCTCCTACATTGCAGGTTAGCACTGCAGGGATTCCTTTCTGCCTGGACGTTTGTTTACTTTTAGCCCTGCACTGAGGCCCTACTGTGTGCTCGGCCCTGGGCCACAGCATCAGTGAGAGAGAGGCAGTCACCACATGGGGAAACCTACCCTGGGCCACACACCTTGACTTGTGACCACTCAGCGCAGTAGCCTGGAAGGAGCCAGCGCTCTGAGAACTGGGTGGGAGCTTAGTTATGGCCCCATCCAGGCTCTTTCTGGTGCCCCAGCCTCATACCTCCTTCCCCACACCCATGGTCCCAACCCCAGGGCCGCAGCACCTGCTTTCCAGAAACAAGTGAGGAGAGCAGCAAGGCTGGAGCCTGGGGCTGGTCTGATGAGGAAGCAGGTTGCCAGTGGGTGTCCACATGTGCCCTCCCTTCTCACACCCCAGCCTTGCCCGCACAGGGGGTGTCCACATGTGCCCTGCCTTCTCACACCCCGGCCTTGCCCGCACAGGGGGTGTCCACATGTGCCCTGCCTTCTCACACCCCAGCCTTGCCCACACAGGGGGTGTCCAAGTACAAGTCCCTCTTCAGGAGGCAGCAGGGCTGGGGAGCCACATGTCAGGCCGTCTCAGACAGGCCCCCGCTCTGTGGGCTGATGGACCATCTTCCTAATGGTCGGGAAGGCCCATGCTCCACATTCGGAAGCTCGGTGTTCTGCCTTGGTGCCGAGGGCCCTATGTAGTGCTGCCTACCCCTGCCCCTGCAGAACCCCAGGTGACTGTGGATTCTCTGGCCTCACTCCATGGCTGGGCACTGTGAATGGCAACCTGAGCAATGTACTGCCCAGCCCATGCTGGGGCACCCCCCTGTAGGAGGACTGCTGTCCAGGGGTCCCTGGCTGGTTTTGAACTCTTTGAGACAGTCCCCTGAGTCCCTGCAGCTCCCACTGTGACTGGTCCAGACCTGCACTGGGGGGAGTGCCCAGGAATACCTGCCAGTTGAGGGGGGTGGCTCACATCATGCCCTGTGACCTGTGACCAGGGGAGAGAAACCTGAAGGCACGTGCTGCCCGGTGTGAGGGCCGGGTCCTGGAATGGGTATGGGGCAGGTCTCTGTGGCTCTGACATGGGCCTGGGATTTGTGGGTGGAAAGATCAGGGCCTATTAAAATATCTTCCTAAGGAGCTCCACCTAGCCACCTCGCCAGGTTCTACCTGGGAAATCCGGGCCACAGTGGATGCCAGAGTGCCTTATCCCCATGGCCCCTCTGGCCCTGACCCCCAGCCTTCAGATTGCCCCTAGTGATGGGACAGGGTAGGGCAGAACCCTGCAGGCTGCACTGGGAGCTGGTTCTGAGGGAGGGTGAGGTAAAAAAGGCTGGCCCCTCCCAAGGTCACAGGGAGTTTACTTGCCAGGTTGCCTTTCTGCTGTGTGTTAAGACGACGTATTCATGAACACTTGATCTGCAGTGTTCTGAGTTCTGTATAGGCTACAGGACGAGGCTGAATATCACCTGGGCTGTGAGCCGAGCCCCAGAGAACGGCTGGGTTCCCCACCATAGAGGACGTGTGTTTCTCCTGAGGGTGAGAAAGGGGCAGAGGATGGTCCCAGGTGTCTCCCCTAAGGGGGCTGCTCCTTCCTGGACTGAGGCAGGATTAGGACAGAAGTAAATATGCAAAGAATGTTGATTAAGTTATATATTAAATAAGAATCATACACAGAAGAACTGAGTTCTGCCATTGTGGCCTGTTTGCATTGCAGTCCTAAAGAGCTGAGTCAGTCACTTGCACAGGGCCACTTGCCGGTGTGGAGGGGCAGTGCCTGCCTCGGGCAACAGCCACTGGGCTACTGCATGGGGGTGAATGGCAAGAGAGCCGGGTGCGGCTGGGTGGGGTGGGGGATAAGATGGAGCCCTTTCAGGGAGGTGATGGCCTCCAGTGTCATGAAAGGCCTCTCCCTTGGTGGTAAGAGGCCCTAGTCCACCATCCCACATGCAGAGAAGCCATCTGCATGGCCTCTCCAGGGTCTGTGGGTGCTCTGGGGAGTGTGTGCAGGTGACAGTGTGCCCTGGCTCTGTGCTTTGGGGAGGTCTTGCAGTTCCCAGGGCCCTGTGGTCTGTGTCCACTCCTTGCCATTGTTGGGGCGATGTTTCCCTTTGCTGCAGACTCTGCTCTGACCCCTTTGTTTGGGTGCCAGGAAGTACTTTTCCTTGCAAAACACAGATTTGGCCCCTGCTGGTGGCTAAGAGATGGGACCCTCGCATCCCTACATGGGCCTCCACCTAGATGGTTTGAGTTTGATGTTCTAATGACTCAGCTGCCTGCCTTTAAACCTAAGGATGCGTTACTTCCGACCCAAAGGAGAGAAGCCAGAGTGGGGTCCCCACAGAGGTGTGGGCACCCCTACCAGCCACCCCAAGCTGCCTGGTTCTGTGATGGTTACTATAGTCCTGGTTCCTCTGGGATTCAGCTCCCTGGGTGTGACTGAGAAAGGAAGCCCAGGGGCAGGAGCCTGTCAGGATATGGTGTACGTGGACCCATTTTGTGTGTGGTTTTGAGGTTTGCACAGTTGCAGGGAGGCACTGCTCAGAACAGTCACTTGGCACTTATTGAGGTTGGGGATCCTGCAAGCCTCGGAGGACTTGTCATTCCTGGGGAAGGGGGCCGGCCCCAGCACGTTCCCTACTCCCTCTCTTGCTGAGACCTTGCTGGATGGTCTCAGGCCAGTGTCCCTGGTGACAGAGGCCTCCTTACTAGACAGGACAAGAAGCAAAGAAGCAAAAGCAGGGTAGCCCTGGCATGCTGGGTAGTCATAGGGCTGCTACCAGGCCTGAGGAGGAGGGTCATGGCTTGGGAAGCTGGCAGGCCCCTGGGGACTAGGCCCTCCCGCTGTCCTCCCCAGTGGGCCCTGCTCACCCTGTCCAGCATGGCTTCTCATGGTGGGTGGGGCTGGATGAGCTGAGAGGGGGAAACTGAGGGAGGCAGTGGGAGGGGGAGAGTAGAATGGGGGGCAGGGGAGCCGAGGTGTGGGGGGCTGAGAGAGGGTGGAGGCAGGGCACCTGCTGCTCCTTACCCGGAGTCTCATGGAGGAAGCCTTGCACGGGCACAGTGGACATGCCTCAGGGGTGCACCAAAGGGCCCACATGTGCCTTTGATTCATAGACCCTTCTCTGAAGGCCTAGTGGAGCCTGGTAATTACCTTCATTTCTACATGTCCTGGAAGAAGTCCAGAAAGTAAAAGTTAACCTAAGAATTGCTCTCCGGAGCTTGGCCTCATGTGTCCCCAGTGTGGGAAATGTTCTCAAGGTTTCCAGTCCAATTTTCTGTGACCTTTTGTTAATGACCAGGAGGACGAGACCAGCACTCTGGCTGGGTCCCCATGTGACACGTACGCCCTGCCAGTGGATGCTGTCTCCTCCTGCCTGGCCTCTTCTTGCTGTTAAAGTGTTGAGATCTCCTGGCCAGGCCTCCTGTACTTAACTGCCAAGCACAAGCTCCCTCCCGGCTAGAGGGAGTACAGACCTGGCCTGTGAGCATCTGGGACCCTGGGCAGGGACCCTCCCCCAGGGCTGATGGGCCTGCTTAAATAAACCTGCAGAGCACAACTAACTGCCAGCCAGTCTCTTCCACTGTCCATTTTCTACAATATTTATTATTTTATTTCATTATGAAAGTGTAGTGATTAGGAGCAGAGAGGGCTGCTCTGAGGACAGCTGACAGCACCTATTCTTCTGGCTTCCAGGGAGCGTGGGGAGCAGGGGAAAAGGCACTGAGGGGTGCTGCCCCTCCTGGGTGCAGCAGAGAAGTCCTCCCTGGCCCCTCAGAATCCCCACTGGAGCAAGGTGTCAGCAGGTCCTGTCACTTTAGGCTTATTCAGAGAGCAACAGACATCCCAGGGAGCCAGGTCTGGGGTTTGAATGGATGTTTTCATGAACAATTATTTAGAGCTGTTTGCGTTCACTTGGCATACTTGAGCCCACAGTGTCCAGGGGTTGGGCCAGCGATCCCACACACCCCCTGATGAGGGCACCTGCCAGTGCTGGGGATGTACCTGGAGGGCTGTGATCACGGAGCCACAGGGAGAGGCAGGCCCAGTAGTGTGGCCTGAGGGTACTTGGGGGTGTTGGGACTCTTGTGGTGAGGAGGGGGAAGGAAGGAAGGTTGGGCCTGACCTGCTTAGAATGGCCCGGCGCTGCCCCCCACAGCCTGCTGTGTATAGGGGAGCATGCTGAAACGCCCCAGAGAGGCAGGTGACAAGAGCAGGGTCCAGCCAGTGCTCTAACAACCTTCTCCCTGGGTTTCAATGATCGTGTGCTCCGTGGTGGCCACAGCCACAGGCCCCGCCTGCTCAGGGGCAGCCCTGTAGGTAGTGGCCAGCTGCTCCTTCTGTCCCCAGCCTTTGCTCCCACTGGACCATGTCCAGCATGGCTCAGGACCCATAGGGGCAGCCAGCGCAGCAGGAAGGCAGCTTCCCATGGCTCTTGGTGTCTTCCTGTCATACGAGGTCACCACACTGTGCATGGAGATACACTGGCTCCTGCTCTCTTCCAGTGTGTCTTGGCCACCCAGCTGGCCCTATGCAGGACCTTGATGGCTTCTACTGATTGCCTTGGGGTCTTGCTCTTCATCTAAACCCTCGGTGCCACCCGGCCCTGATGCACTGGGCTGCTGGCCGGGCCCGCTCACACTGCATGCTGGTCCAGCCTCTTCTTGCCATGTGGCATGCAGCTCACCCTCACTTCTCTGTCCTTTGATATGGACATGTGCACCCTGGACATGGTGTCCACCCTCAGCCCATGGCCTCACCTGCTTCCTGAGAGATGCCTCCCCTCTTGGCTCTGGGAAGCAGGGCTTGGCCTGGTGCCGGGGGCTCCTCCCGCCCCACTCCTCTGCTCAGGGGTGGGGGTGTATTTCTCTCTCACGTGGAGAGGCCAAGTCCCTGCACCGCTTCCCTCTGGAGGCCAAGTGTGGGGCCAAATGTGGGCCATCCCAGCTCCACTCACAGGCTGCCTTCTCCGGAGGCCACATTTTCCTGCAGGAACAGCAAGCAGGTGGCGAGTCCCAGGGCTAATTAGTCAGGTGCCCTCAGAGACCTCAGAAGTGGTTTCCCAGCACCTCTGGAGAAGATGGGGTACATTTCTCCCCTAGTTGGGCTGCAGTTTGCTAGCCCTGTGGGGATCCAGAGAGCGGAAGGCTCAGAGGCCAGTGAGGAGTGGGCCTCTGTGCATGGGGAGAACTCCAGGGTTGCATGGGGTGAATTCGTGGCAGCTCACCAGGATTGTCTCTGGCTGAGAAACACCATTGCTGATTCTGCCAGGCCGGCAGCGTCGGGTGCTGGGGTTTGCCTGTGCAGGTTTCTTGCATGTCGCCTCACGTGATCGCACAGTGCCAACGCACCCACTCTCCAGGAACATGAAGAGGTCCCGAGAGACTAGAATAGCAGCCATCACATCTCCATTTTATGGAAGAGGCAGCAGGCTCCCAGAACCTGTAGCTTGTCCTGAGACATCTGGCTTTGACGTGGTAAGACTCACAGTGGCCACACTCCTCCTGCCCTCTGGGTAGCAGCCACCAGCCAAGCTCTGCTCCCTCAGATCCCCAATTCAAGAGCCACCAACTCCTGGGCTGACCGCAGAGGAGGGAAACACGGGTGCAGCAGAATTGCCGCTGCTCTGGGAGAAGAGCGAAATGTAGCACGGCCACGGGCTGTGGCTGGTCTTGAAGTCACTTTGCTGTGTTAGAAACCAGGGGCTTTGCCACTGTTCTCGTTGGAGGTGAGGCAATAAGCGGCCACTCTCACGAACTGCCGGGGATGCCGCTGTCACCTGGTCGTTCTGCCGACATCAGAGCCAGTTCCTACTGCCTCCTGCCCTGCCGGCTTCCTTCACTGCGTTATTCCTGCCCCCAGCACCTGCTCCACGGAGCCTCCTGGGCCACGCGCTGCTCACCTGCTGCTGTGGGAGCCCCTCCAGAGGTGGCTTTTCCACCGTGGCTCCACTTCCTGCTCTGACTGTGGGATCCTGGGTGTCATCTCCCCCTCACTCACGCACTAATGGCAACTCTGCTGGTTGAAATAGCAGGGCCGGTGCCAGGCAGTGGTGTGGCAGCAGTTCTGTTCCTGGGAGGCTGGGCGGGCAGTCATGTGCACACAGAGCTCGTGTGGCAAGGGCTGGGCTGCTTCTACAGCTCCCATCATGACCTTGTAAATGGGGACACCCAGTGTGCTGGGCACAGGCTGTGGGCTGTCTGGTCAGGATCACGTCTTTCTGGCTTTTCTGGCCTTCTCACCCCTTGAGCTCAGGCAATGCCTCACAAACCAGGGCGCGGCCTGGGTGGGAGTCTTGACCACTTTGAGCAGCTGGGCAGCATGGGCCGTGACCTGGGTGAAGGTTTATGGTGTCTTGAGGACATTGGTGGGCGCTGAGTGTGACACTACCCTTAGGGCAGTTGCCCCCTACCTGTGGTGACAGTGCAGTGGTGGTGGCGTCTGTCATGGAGCTGAGCTGCCACGTGCCCTGCTGGGTGCTGTCCTGACCTTTAGCGTGAGCACCTGTGGCCCAGCGTACCCGGCAGACATGATGCTTGGGGGGAAATGGACAGAGGGTAGGTGAGGAGCAGAGAGCTGGCTCTGACACTTACCACAGTGACATACGTCCTCCTTCCCTACAGAATCGGGATCATGTTAGGGATTTTGGTCAGGGGACATGAGGGAAGATCTCTAAGGAAGAGCATGGAGCCAACCCTGTGCTGGCAGCTGGGGTCATGGAGGGGTCGTGTGCAGCCCCTGTTCTCAGGGGTCTCACCATTGGCACTGTTGGGGGCCACCGAAGGCAGGTGCTGCCTCTGGAGGCTGGGGGAGGGAATTCCATTCCTGGCCCTACTGATGGGAATGTGAGCTGGTGAGTGAGGGATGATCCTCACCGTGAGCCCACCAGAAGGATGGGGTTGCCCAGAGGGAGTGGGGCTCTCCATTGTTGGGGTGAGCTAGACTTCACTGAGGAAGCACTCCCAGTGTAGGGGTGAGCCCTCCTGAGGTTGGGGTGCATAGTGGTGCTGGGGTGCAAGGGGCTCCCTGTCACTGGGATGAGCACCTGGGTGTTGAGGTGCACAGGTCATCATCAGATTTGCATTTTGTTTACCTGTAAATGGCTGCTGCCTGTGTCAGGAATAGTTCAGGCCACTAGTGGTGGCCTGAGAGAAGTTTCCCGGGGAGCGTATGAGGGGTGGGCTGAGGGTCTACGCAGCTCCCACAGCAGCAGTGTAGCCTGATCCCTTCCCTCGGTGTCACCTGGTGCCCCAGGGACTCCCGTCTCCCCTGCCCTTCTTGCCCCTTGTCCTGGTTGGAACATGTCTGAGGGGAGGTGGTTTGCAGGCCAGGGCTGCCCACGCGCTGACAGGTGATTTGACTCTTCATGGTGCCGTCTGAACACACCTGCTTTTTTCTGCCCAATGACCCCACACCCTTCCCACCACAGCAGCCAGAAACGAGCAGCTGTCCATCCCTGCCCCGTGTGGTCCATCACCAAGTCCTAAGTCAAGTCCCCTCTCATGGCAGCCATGCCTGCCTGTCCACAGCCACTGTCCTCTCTCCTTGGTGGCCTTCTTGTTGCCTGGCCTGCAGCTGGCTCTTGAGGACAGACCCGGCCACGCTCATGTCGATGAGGCCTTCGGATGCTTCCCTGTGGTCTCAGGCCATGAGGCTGCCCACCTCCAGCCCTTGCTGCCCCTGAAGACCCCACCCTCCCGCCCAGCTGGCACACCTGTTGTTGTTAGCCCTGCAGGTCGCCCTCCAGTTACCTCTGTGTCTCTTGGGCCACTAGGGGTGGGGACTGCCCCGACTCCCCTCTGCTTGGTGTTGGGGGCAATATTCAGCTGAGCTGGAAGGTGCCCCCATATCTGACACGGTGTTCATAACTGTCTCCCACACTGGACAGAGGCTCTGTGAGGTAGAGGATCTGTGGGGTGGAACCTTCTGTGGGGCTGAGAGGTCACTGGCCTCGGCTCCAGGTCTGTGGCAGTCAGGCCTGGGAGTCATACTGAGCACAGTGTCCTTGGATCCTGAGGCTGTTCTTTTTTTGGGGGGGGGGTTGCGGTTTTTGGCCGGGGCTGTGTTTGAACCCGCCACATCTGGCATATGGGGCTGGTGCCCTACTCTTTTGAGCCACGGGCGCCGCCGCTTGAGGCTGTTTTGACGTTATGGTTCAGTCAACTTAGAAAATCTGTTGTTTGGTCTGGGCGGGATTTGCCCAGACCAAACCATTCATTTTGGTTCAGGCTACAGCAGATGAATGCTGGTGTCTGGCCCACAGGGGTGCGGACCTTTGACTCCCCTTCCCTCCCCTTCTTCCCCTTTACTTCCCACTTTGTAAGGCTCCTCCCAGTGCAGGGGGATGAAGCCCCTGCTGTGCCTGTTCCCTGGGAGATAGCTGTCAGGTGAGGATGGCCACCCCTGCCCAGTGGGGGTTTATAAGGCGCGTGGCAGCTGCACTTGTAAAGGGCCTCTCTGGGGCAGGCAGGTAGATCCGAGGCTCTCTGCTGCTGGCCCAGGTCCTTGACCTCTAGCCCCTCAGGCTGTTCTGAGGATTGCAGGCCAGCATAGCAAGGACGGCTAGACACACCTGAGCTCCCATGGCTACCCCTTTCTCAGCATCTCAGTGAGAGGTCCCCACTGGGGAGGGGCCACACCACTTCCGGGGGTCCCTGTGCAGTCAGCAGGCCTCAGCAGCCTTCCTCCCCTGGGTCCCCTCTCCTGTGCTGAGCTCTAGTCTCTGGGGACTTTTCCTTCATACCCTGTGGGGCTCTTTTTTGTCTTAGGATCCCTGAAGGGTGGGTTGCTGTGCAGGCCTTCAGCTGCTTTAAAATGCACGAAGTATGGATAAGAATGTAAGGAGTCACAGATTTCCTAAAAGGTGATTTTCTTCAACCCTTGCCTCCAGGTGCACACACTTTGGCGGTCTCTTTCTCAGGAGGTGAGCTTCTCTGGGTGCAGCGGGCAGCTCCCGGGCTGTGGTGGCACCTGCTCAGGCGCACGGGTCTGCAGGCGCCTCAGCTGTGGCACTGGCTCCATTTTCTGCATTTATACTTTACAGTATCAGGGGGATCTTACTGTTATTATTAAAGATGGTTCTCAAACAGGACCATCTGTGACGTATGGAAGTGTGCCGTTTCAGCCGTGCAGATGAGGGCTGTGCTGCTGGAGTGTTACATGAATGATGAGCTCCGGGGACCTGTGCACAAAGTGGCCGTCATCCTGTCTAAGCAGGACTCTGGGAACTCGGGATTCTGGAGAAAGATCCTCATTTGGATGGGGTTGCAACTGTGGATGTTTTATGCACTTGTTGGCTCCACTTATCATTAAAACCTAGGGCAGCAGCCAGCTCCCACCTGCTTCTCTTGAGCAGCACAGGCCTCTGCACAGTGGCTGCTGCTAGGGTCCTCTGACTTCTTGGGAAAACTTGCTGAGGGTTCGTCACTGCCAAATTGCAAAGGAGGAAAATGCTGTTGGAAAGGGGCATGGACTTAGAATCAGCTCGGCTCACGTACCTTGGGCTTTTCTATTTGGTGAGCATCATGCTTCTCCCCTTTCGTGCGACAGGCAAGGTCACTTACATTTTACTGTCAGGGGACTTGTCTTTGTCCACCTAAAATATACTTGCAAGCCACATGACCATTTATGGTGACCACTGGCCTCTCGAGCACTGTGCTCCTGAAAGCCGCAAGCCACGCCTCCTTCCTCACTGTCTATAGGGGATGTGGTCCTCCTCCATGAAGCTGCTCAGAAGATGTTTTCTTTGGGACAGAGAATGAGGGGCCTGGCTGCTGCTTCCTCCCCTTGGCTCTTTTCTCTGCCTTGGACACAGTCCCCCATTGGTCTCTGGGAGCCCCTCAAGAGGGGTTGTCCTGGCCTTCTCCATGGCCACCAGGGCACTTAGAAGAGTGCCCGGCATACCTGACAACTGTCTCAGCTGTCACAGAGGCTTTGCTCCCAGATGTAAGTGTGACTTCACCACCAGGGCAGCGTCTCTGCAAAGACCAGAACACACGACAGCATTCACCTCTGCTCCTCAGGGCTCTGGGTTCATCTGGCTTCTCTCGCTCTTTAAGTGTCTTGAGATTTACCCAAGATCTTGCATTAGCAGTGTGCCGCGCCTTTTTACTGTGAGTGGTAGCTCATTATAGAGGAGTTCTTCCCTCAAAACCACTGGTCTGTTTCTTGGCGTTCTCCATGTTGGACGTGTAGCAGGTAAGCAGGAGGTGCACCTGTGCTGCCTCTAACTCCCCCTCCACTCCCTCCACCCCTCAGGCCTTCCCAGCTCAGGGTCATCTCCACATTGCCTCCTCCCTGCCTGTCCCTTTTTTCTCCGTCACACCTTCCTCTGGGTCCCCTCTGGGCATCACTGTGGCTGCTGAGCTCCCTCATGCGTGGTGGGGGAATTGTAAGGGCATGGCTTTGTTACTGGCCTCGCAAGTCACACAGCATCATTTTCACTGTACTGGGCCACTTTCATGAAAGCCCCTAGAATCATGGGGGGAACACAGACCTCACCCCATAATGCCACAGTGGCATTCTTCCAGGAGAGCTTGTGGGAAGGGAGAGGTTTCCAGAGGCGGTGGCACCAGCAGCTCCTGTCCATCTGAGCATCTGTCTTCTGCTCCGCTCTTCCTGCTGGACGTGGCCTCCTGCACCCATCTGGGCCAGCTCTGCGAGAGCAGGGTCAGTGTGTGAGTCATCGGCGAGTCCTCGGGGCCTGCACGTCATGGACTCAGCGAGTAGGTGACAGTGCCTCTGACTGCTCCTGTATCACGTGGGGTCACACGTGTGTTCCTCTGCAGCAGTTTTCCAGGGGGCGATAGTGAAGTGTGCTCTGATGGCGGAATCCCACTCGATGACTTGTTCTGTGATAGAAGTGAAGTGTCAGGCTCTCCAGAGGCACCTATGGGCTGAGAGCCAGATGTGTTTATATGTCAGTCCCTCCCCGGTTGGATCCACAGATACAGTGGAGCTGCAGGGTGGAGGTGGGGGCTGCCGCACAGAGCCCCGCCCCTCTGCCACCTGTCTCAGAGTGGGGCCTCCAGGACCTGAGGTCTGGGACCCCAGAGCCAGCCCACCACCTACCTGTGGCCAGAAGCCCATCTCAAGCCCTTGGGCCCCTTCTAGGATTCAAGGTCCCCTGTCTGTAGCAGGGCAGGTGGCTGCTTGCTGGGATGTGCTGGGCAAGTGCAGGCTCACCTGAGCTGAAGCTCCTTTCTGGGGCAATAACTCGCTGTTGGTCCTTGGGACTCCTGCCCCTGGCGCATATTTGACAGGGGTTCTTAGGCCCATGCTCTGTACATACCGAGGCCTGCCCTGTGACAGCTGAGCCTGGATCTGACGGCTGCTGGGCCCTGAGTGCCACCTAAGAGTGGGGTGTCCTAGTGTGCCTAATGGAGTGTGTATAGATTTTCTCTCACATTTTTGGAGTAGAGTTCAAGATAATATTTCTCAGATTTTTCAGTTGAAACCTCAGTCTGTCATAAAGCAAATGTGAGTTTTTCCCTGTCAGGTTCTAAACGCGTTTCAATGTCCTGGACCTGTCTGAGGCCCTTTCTGTGCTGGGCACAGCAGCCAGAGTCTCAGGCGAGCAGGGGTGTGCTGCTTACATCACGCCTGGTGGGGCTCCTTGGTTGGGAGCAGCCTGTCTGCCTTCTGACCAGCTCACTCTCCAGTGGGGGTCTGTCTGCTCCCTCAGGGCTAACGAGGAACTGGCCATGCACAAAGAAATATATAAATATGAATTAAGTCTAAGTTATTAAAAAAAATTGCAAGTTTTTTCTTGAATATTAAAAAATGAGACTACATATGCAAATGCAATTTAATCAGCCCCATTCTAACCTTTCAGCTTTCAGCTTTGTGATGGAGGCTTCCTTGGGGAGGATAAAGGCGGGGGAAGACAAAGCTGGAGACCCCCCCATCCTGCCACATGACCTCCAGCCAGCTTTATCCTTGCCTGAAAGTGACTCCAGTGACCAGAAGTTTCTAATTGTGCAACTTTCCCATCTCTGCCTTTCCTCGGCCACTGGTTCCAGTAGGCACTAAATAGCGCACTGGATATCAGACATGGTCACGGCCTTTCCATGGGTCTGGGCTCAGCACCTCACTCCTCCAGGTGGCTAGCAGAATCGTCTTGGGGTCTTAGCATCAAATGGGGCACTGGCGCTGCCACATCGGAGCCCAGGGCATGATAGCGCTCCCTTAGGAGGTGGTGTGGACGGAAGGCTGCCCTATAGCCATGTGAGTGCCCTCTCTGACCCTCAGGCCCCCAGTGTAAGGCAATGCCTGTAGGGCAGGACCCTCTGCAGTGAGGGGCCCCCTCCAGCCCTTCTTACTCTGGGGTCTGCACTGTCCCTGGGACCCTGGAGTGGCCTAGGTTAAGACCCATTCACGCAGAGTGTACTCATTGCTCCTGGCCAGGCAGCCGTGAGCTGAGCCGCACCTTCTTCCTGCCTCTGGGTGGTCGGTCTTCTCCAGGCTGACAGCCCTGGAGGCTCCCATGTAATGCCAGGGAGATGGAAGGTAGGCCTTGCCATGCCCCAGAGTCCTGTGGGAGTGGACATGAGGCGCTGTTGGGGAGGGGAGAGGGACAACCTCCAGGGGACAACCCTGGCCACCAGGATGCAAGGCTCAGGCAGCAAGCAGCCAGCCAGGGGCCTCAGGAATGTTTAGGGAGCACAGACTTGAGGACAAGCCTGGGGCCCTTCTAAGCAATGCCAAGGTGGGAGGTGGGGGGTTTGCCGTGGTCACCTGCCACACCCTGGGGCTTCATACGGCCAACACTGACTTTCACAGCTTGCAAGTGCAGGTGTGCTCAGGGCCGCTGCCTTCTGCAAACCGAGGTAGGGCCCATCCCTTTCCTCTCCCTGTGCTTCTGCCGTTGCCAGCCACCCTGGCATGTCTTGGCTTGTGGTGACATCACTACAGTTTCTGCCTCTGTCATCACACGGCCTTCTCCTTCTTGTGAGGTCACTAGTCACTGGATTAGGCTGGCCTGATCCAGTGTGACTTCCTGTCAACTGCACCTGCGAGGACCCTATGTTCTAATAGAGTCACATTCCCAGGCATCGATTCCCAGGCATCGCCGGGGTTAGGACTTGGAGATGTCTTTTAGGAAGGTACAAACCCACTCGCAGCAGACAGGAACTCATGGCCCAGAGCCTGCCTGTCACGGCTGCTGGGGAGCAGCTGCCAGGCCTCTGCTCTGTCCTGTCCGCTCTGTCCTGCCGGCACTCAGGACAGGCTCTTGTTGCTGCCCCATCTCTGGCAGCTGTGCTGGACCATCTCACTACTATATGCTAGGCAGGCTTGTCTGTGGGAGGCCACTTGTGCTTTAGTAAATACAGAATTAGAAAAACTGAAATCCCTGTTGAATGACTGTCCAGATTGAGCTATTTGGCTCAGTCTGGTTAATGTCAGGAAGGATTAAATGCTTTAGCCTGATCCATTTCACCTGATGGCATTTAACTATGGAAATGGTAGTATGTTTTCAGATAGAAAAAGTCTTCCTTTTCTTACTGCGGTGACTGCACCACTGTTAATAAACTTGCATGGCTTTAAAGCCAAGCTGTGCCGGGCCCCGCCCACAGTGGGCAGCGCTAGGCATAGCTCTTTGTCCTCCCTCTTTGGTGCCTGGCAGGGCTCTGCGGCTGCTGTCACTGTCACCGTAAAGCACAACCGGGTTGTTTAAAATGGAGCCCTAGGAGCACCTAGGTTCTGACCAAGATCATCACTGTGTCTCTTGTCTTCTGTCACACCCAGGGACATCAGCCTGTTAAGGTGTCAGGAATGTGCTGCTTTTAATTAAATTTCACAAAAGAATAAATGTTAACTCTACAAGTGTCTTTAATTTCTTCTCTGCAGTTGACAGTGTCTTTTTGAAAAATGTACTGTACACTTTAATCATCGTCATTATAAAGAGGCCGTTTCTAAAGGGTGGATCCGTGTTTTTTAAATGATAAGAATCTCAGTTATAAATGTGAGCTGTCTTCCACTCTGCTCTGGCTCTATGAGTGAAATGCTAAGTTCCCACAGAGCAGGTGGCCCAGGATCCCCCAAGGGTCCTCTCCTGAGTCTGGCCTGACTTTCCCGGACCAGCTTTGTTGGGTGGGAGGAGGCCTGACTCCCTCGCCCTTCCCTGCCTTCCCTTAGAGGGTTGAGAAGCAAGTATCCTAAAGACCAGTCTTCCCACTGCAGTTCTCCAGGAAGGCATAGCAAGGCCTTTTAGTTAGGACAGAAGAATCCATTGAGGGGAACAGGCAGGATCGTTGGAGACTTCAGGGATCACATCCTTCTGGTTCACCATCTCAGTGGAGGACAGCATGAGGTCACAAGCTCTAGTTACTGCCTTTAACTCCAGACATGGAGGGGAGTGGAACGGAGGGCCAACCCAGGGCTGTTCTGCATGGAAACCAGGCCCATCCTCTTGCTTCCTGGTACCAAGAAGCAGCTTAATTTTAGTATTTTTAGCAAATGTCTTCAAGTTCTTAGGGAAGGGGACTTGAGTTTCTCGATCACTTTCAGAATCCCACATTCCCACAACCCGCGTTTCTGGCTGTGGAGTGGGGTGGGTGGAGAGGGAGGCCCAGGATGAATGCTGAGTCTCACTGTGGACACACCCAGTTCCTGGGCCTTGGTGTGTCCAGGAGAGAGCCTTGCTCTGAAAGTCATCCTTGGAGACATAGAAAGATTTTTGCTAGATAAACCAATGGAAAGAAATAGATTCATTGAGGACAGAGAAGGTGAGTGATGCCATCAGAAGATTTCCTATTGAGACACGCCGATAGCGAGTTGGGAGATAAGCCACTGGCAGCTAATGAATCAAGGCATACATGTGTAGTTCACAGTAACTTCTCAAAGAGTTGGTGGGGTGTTTTTTTTGGGGGGGGGTGGAGACAGAATCTCACTCCACCACCCTGGGTAGAGTGCTGTGGTGTCATAGCTCACAGCAACCTCAACCTCTTGGGCATGAGTGATCCTCTTGCCTCAGGCTCCCGAGTAGCTGAGACAACAGGCACCCACCACACTGCCCAGCTAGTTTTCCTATTTTTAGTAGAGACAGGGTCTTGCTCCTGATCAGGATGGTCTCAAATTCCTGAGCTTGAGCAATCTACCTGCCTTGGCCTCCCAGAGTGCTAGGATTGCAGGCTGAGCCAGCACGCCCACCCTAAAGAGTTGGGGGTTTGGTTGAAAAGAGAAAAGTATCTCAGAATTCAAAGCAACAATGGCAAAGCTACCTAGCATTGGACAGGCATGTGTAAGGCCAAATTTCTGGGTGGGCAGCAGGGAGGGAAGTGGTCCCCCAGGGGCATTTCTTGGAATGCTGATGGTGCGCTGGGCCCTACCGGCACCACGGGGGGCTTACAAGGGTAGGAGCAGGTCAGGAACCTGGGGAGGGGCTGAACTGTGGCTGTCCACCTCTCAGACTGGCAGAGGAGACTCTCCCCCAGGGGTGCCCGTCCCTCCCTTTGTGTCCCTTGGTGACGGACCAGTCTGGTGCCTCACCCAGCTGCAGAGGGAGGTGGGAAGAGCATCCCACCGAGTGCTACCATGGAAGGGAAAGTGGGTTTTGGTTGAGTGCTAATCATCCCCATGCCACAGTCACCTGACATTGTACTCACCATTGAGGGAGGCTGAGCTTACCCAGAGCAGCCAGCTTCCTGAGACGCACCTGCCTTTTGGTGGTGTGGAAACCCCAGGCCTTTCAGGGGACCGTGTGCCAGCCTCTCTGCTCACACCCCTCAGCCCACCTCCACGGTCGCGCAGGGCACAGAGGCCACTCTTCAGGGTGGGCTTGGACGTGGCTCAGTCAGCAGCCCCAGGGAGTGTCCACCTGCCTTTCACAGAGGCTCTTTCTCTGGGTTCACAACAATCCCCATCATCCCATCAAGTGGAGTAGGCAGTGTAGAATGTAAAACATGTAATCTCTCCAAACCCTGCGGCCAGGAACTCTAGTGGTTGCTCTATTCATGGATTTTTGTTGCAGTAAAATGTGATAATTGATGAATATCTGTGGAAATGGATATGATTGTGTCCTTTTAAATGAGCTAACAATTTCTGGTGGAAATCTCAGCAGTGCTATTGTTCAGAACAAAAGGAGACATGCAGATGAGGCCGGGGCGCAGACTTGGTAGAACAATGCTGGCAGCCTCTTTATTGGACCCATTAATTAGTTCCCCATCAGCCAGTTTCCCTGGGAATGAACTGGAAAAATAATTAAAATGATACATGAGGTAAGGAGTTTAGAAATCCGAAAGGTGAAGGCGAGAATTAGTTTAATACATAATTAGACATATTATTTGTGACTACATTTTTTTAAATGTGGTTCACTGAGGCAATAGGGCCCTATTTTTACTCCTGGATAGTTAATAAATACCATTTGGGGCTGTTTTTCAACTCATAAAGGCTCATAAATTTTCTTAATAACATTAAGTGGCTAATTATATTGTACATTGTTAAAATAACTCCTATTACAAAATCTAATAATGCAGCAAAAGTTGCAAAAGCAAGTTTTTGGAGGAGGTAATTTAATTAAATTACCAAGCGAAATTTGGGGTGTTTAGGGCAGACTGGAAGAGTTTCAGCAGAGAATCTACAGAGCCACGTGTACTTTTGTTGAAAACCCTACCCAGACCCTGAGCCTCAGAAGCAGCCTTGTTTTGTCCGAGTTGTCTGGCGAGACACTGCCCTCCTGGGGTCTGGACCGATCCCGAGCAGCTCGTGGTTGTGGCAGAGCGATGTTTCCACTCCCATCCTCTCCTGTGGCAGCAGCCTGGTCCCAGTGTTGTCTTGTCGGGGCCGGTGAAGAGTCGTGTCTGGCGGGATGCTGCCCTCCTGGGGTCCGGGCCAGGTGCCCAGTGGCTCACAGTCTCGGTACAGTGATGTTCCCACTCCTGTCCCCTCCTACCCCGCCCTTGGCAGCAGCCTGGTCCCAGTGTTGGCTTATTGGGGCCAGTGAAGAGTTATGGGCTCTGTCTTGACATGGGTAGAGGCGTTTGAGTCCTGCATCACCATCTGCTGGTGTAAGGGCCTGTGGTTTGGATGAACCAGCACTGACCGGGTGCTCCGGCACCGTCTGTGTAGTTGTGTCTGGGCTTTTCTGTTACTTTGAATTATGTATTTACGATAGCCCAGCAGTTCGGTCTCTGGGAATCTCAGGGTGTAAACATTTCTAGTGGTTGTTGAACACAGTAATAAGCCTGCATATAAATACTTGGACCCCACACTTAGGCTTATTGTTTTTGATGGGCAACTTAAAAATCATTTTAATGCCCTATCTCCCATGCTGCTGGAGAACAAAATGAAAGCCATCACAATTTCCGCTTGCCAAAAGCCCACGTGCCTGCCGCTGTCACCAGCACTCTGTCCCATCATCCTGTTCAGCCTCCCACGAGCTGCAGTAGGTATAACCACTTTGCCCCTGGTGCCACTGAGGCCTCAGGATGGAGGCCTGCAGGCTGGGATGTGCCAGTACAGGTCAGTGGTCAGCCTCCTGGAGCTGTGGGGGGCTCTCAGCTGCTCCTTACCAGGCCTTGGTGGCTTTTGGTGGCAGTACAGACCCACTCCTTGTCGGTCCCTGCCCCTCCCTGAGATGCCAGGGCCACCGAGATTCTGCACAGTGCATGCTGTCTTGTCCTTGTCTTCCCCGCTCTGGGCCCCTGTCTGCCCCACTCTGGGCCCCCGTCTGCCCCACTCTGGCCCCTGTCTGCCCCACTCTGGGCCTCCATCTACCCCACTCAGCCCCCGTCTGCCCCACTCTGGCCCCCGTCTGCCCCACTCTGGCCCCTGTCTGCCCCACTCTGGGCCTCCATCTACCCCACTCAGCTCCTGTCTGCCCCACTCTGGCCCCCGTCTACTTCACTCTGGGCCCCCATCTGCCCCACTCTGGGCCCCCATCTGTCCTACTCTGGACCCCCGTCTGTCCCACTCTGGGTCCCATCTGCCCCACTCTGGCCCCCGTCTGTCCCACTCTGGGTCCCTGTCTGTCCCACTGGGCTGTGCCCACTTGTAGGCTCTTGGCTTTTACAGCCAATTTGCTCAGGGCCAGAGGGAAAGTGTCCAACCTTGCCATCTCTATTCTTTCTTTTTTTAAATGAAATTCTGCCCACCAATCACCCTGTGATTTGATCTGTCAGTCTTAGAAACACTTGCTAATGCTTTATGGCTATGGTTTGTTGAAGTTCTGGGAAAGAGGAAAAGAAACAAGCCAGTTCTAATAAATAAAAGTTATTTCCTCATTTGAATTTCTGAGTCTGGAGAGTCAGTATATGCGGACATCAATCTCACATTCTCGACGTGGAGGGACGGCTTCTCATGTGCGTCACCTGGGCTGTGATGATAAAGCATGTGCTGTTTGTGGCGGTAGTCTTGGCCTCTCCTGGGACTGCTGCCTTTTTGTGTTGCAGATTGCATGCTTGGCTTAGTTGGGGGAAGGGGAGAGGGTTTGAGTTCCCTGGCTGTTGAGAGCATCACTGTGGAAGACTTCATGTATCCCAGTGCTGAACGCATTGTGGATATTTGGGGCTATGGCCTCTCTGAGGCCTCTGAGTGTGCTCAGAGGGGAGAGCCGTGGAGGACCCACCGAGGCACTGTTTGGGAGCTGCTGAGCTTCTCCTGTGGGAAAGGAATTCTCATAACTCTGATAGGAGTACAGTCATTTTAGAAAATCAGCCCCGAACCCAGAAATCCCCTCTCCAGATTCCTGGAGTGCCTCAGGACCAGAGCTGCTGGAAGCATCCTACCCATATCCTGACCCGAAGGGTATATCTGTGAGCACCCAAACCCTGACACACAGTAGAAGTGCCCGAGGGGATTCCTCCCTGCCCCCTTCCATGATGGGGCGGAGAAAAGCCTTTTGTTGCCGCGTGTGAGCTGCGTGGTCCTGGCCAGTGTCCATTCTGCTTTCTCCTCGTCCTTGGACTGGCCTCTCCTTTCCTGTGGACCTTCATCCTGGTTCTATGCCAGAACCTCTCACTTGGGGAATTAGGAAGTAGGAGGAGGAGGAGGCAGAGCCTGGAGAAGCTGCCCTCACGGGGCAGGGCAGCAGGGAAGCTGCCAGCTGCCCGGGCAGAGGGTGGCAGAAGTGGGACTCAGGCCCCTTCGACTTGGCTATGGCTTTTCTGTCAGCCACTCAGCCTTGTTTACCATCGAATCAACACCAGGCAACTGTGTGATTGTTCAAGTAAGCCTGTTGTGTTTCCCGTTGCAGCCTTCCTGGCTTCTAGCCTGGCCCCACATTTGGCTTGAAGCGGTGCACCAGGTCAGATCAGGGGAGCAGCCCCTTCTTGGGAGTGAATACACCATTTTTGAGTAGATGCTCCTGTCTCTCTGTGCCTTCTGCATAGGCCAGACCTGGCAGTGCATCTGCTGGTTTGCACTGCCTGTTTCACACATGGATGGCACCCGACTCGGCTCTGCTCCCCAAGCCCAGCTCAGGACCTGGCACACGGGCATCTGCTAAGAGCAGCGTCCCTGCTGCCCTGCCCTGTGCCTGGCATCCCTGAGCCGATTTACCTGGTGTCCTATAGGGTGCACTTGTGACAGCTGCCACACCTCTGTTTGCACAGAGACACCGCTCTTTGTGCCTCCTGGCAGTAACTCTCATGGTCATCACACCTGCCCTGCCTGCCTGCTGGGCGCCCCGCAGGGGGCCTCCACCCAGCTGTAGACAGGTGGGCGACTAGCCGCACACTCATATGTGAAGGGTGGACAGCTCCAGACACTGGTTCTGGGGTTAGATAGGAATGTAAAACTGAAAAGTTCTAAACTTATTAAAGGCTTTCTTTTGAGGCTGGAATATGCAATAGATTTTCTATCCCTCTCAATTCTCTCTTAAAATTTAATGTTGCCATAAAAATGATGGATAACAAATTATTCCAGAAAAAATGATACTGAAAGACTCTTCTAACTGTTGAAGCAGGATAGACTTGGTGAAGACATACATGTGACCCAGAAAACTCACAAGGAGGTAGGAGACCAGGTACTTTGTGGAGCCAGATCCCCGCAGGGTCCCAGCCTTAGAGAGTTAGGCTGTTTAAGTGCCGAGTCCGCTTTGTACCAGTGCCGTGCCTTGGTGTGCAGCCTTCCCTCTTTAGAACACAGAGTCCCAGCTGAGGAGCCGGAGAGACAGGCCCCTAAGGGATCCTAGGATCGCACGGTGGAAGCCGTGCCTGCCGCTCACGTCACCATCCCTCGTCCACTCCAGCGCATCCTTCCACAGGGCCCTGACCAGGTGGCTGTGCACGGCACAAGGACATGGGTGAAAACCGTAAGACCACATGGTCTCAGACAGCTGGCTTTAGGGCTTCCCCACGCAGACACGCGGGGTAGTGGGGCTGAGGCCTGAGAGCCCGGCCCCGGGCTGGCTATGGGGAGGAAAAGCTGTTTAAAAGTGAGACGGCTGCTCATTTCTCAGGGGTCTGGGCCCAGTTAGTGCAGGACAAACAGCCTGTGTTCCTTCGTAGGCCTTGTGGATACATTCCACAGGAGGTTTTCATGAACCAGTGTTTAAAGGACGTGTTTCAGACGGGACATCCTGGCTGTTGCTGTTGTGCTAACGCAGAAACGTGGTGGTGTGGCCGACAGTGCTGACGTCCTAGGCCCAGCACCTCCAGGATGGGCTGTGGTCTAAATGGAGGCCGATTTAGCAACTGGCCGAGGTGCCTGGGCTGGCCCCTATGGACCCGTTTCTCTTCCCTCTAATGTGTATCACCACATCTGCTTAGGGAATTTCAGTGCGGGGACTGGCTGGTGTCGATGATGCAGTTGGGATGTCACCATGACAACTCAGGAGCTACGGCAAGCGGGCACTTGGTTAATTCTGAGTCAACCCTTCCCGGCAACTCTGAGATCTGGCCTCTGGAGAGAAATAGGCTCCTTTGTGAAGTGTGTTTCTCATTGTTCCTGAGCTACACCCACTCAAGTGAACAATTTACTTTTTTTTGGCAGTTTTTGGCCGGGGCCGGGTTTGAACCCGCCACCTCCAGTATTTGGGGCTGGTGCCCTACTCCTTGAGCCACAGGCACTGCCCTGAACAATTTACTTTTTGTGTAGCTCTAGAAAAATAGATGCACACAATCTACTTGACACCCTTCCTTGGAAGGTTTCATATTCAGCCTTTCACGGTGCTCTTTGATAACTGGCTTCTCAGGGGCACAGAAGTAGGGCAGTCTCAGTGCTGTGGCTCTGTTGGTCCTGTGAGGGACAGCGCTCCCTGTCATCTGGGAAGTGGCCCTGCTACTTCCTGCCCAGCTGTCTTTGCTGTCCCATGGTCCACTGGGCACCATTTGGAATGTCAGTCTGGCTGTGAGGGGCCTTTCCGTCTGGCCCTAGTTGTCAGTGTTCTTGTGAGCACCTGCTATGGGTTAGGCCCAGGGCTTCTGCATAAATTGCACCGGACAGGGGTACAGTGAAGGGCCAAACAGCCAAACCAGTAGTTGGAGGGGACAAAGATTCCTACCTCTGTTCCCGTGTGGGACAGGGCAGGCTTTGAAAGGTGCTGAGCCTGTAATCCTAACACTCTGGGAAGCCGAGGCGGGAGGATTGAAACGAAGTCAGGAGTTTGAAATCAGCCTGAGCAAGAGCAAGACCCGTCTCTACTTAAAATAGAAAAATTAGTGGGGGGTGGTAGTGGGCACCTGTAGTCCCAGCTACTCAGGAGGCTGAGGCCAGGAGTTTGAGCCAGGAGTTTGAGGCTGTTATGAGTTGTGGTGATGTCACTGTATTCTGGCTGAACCACAGAGCAAGACTCTTCTCAAAGAAACCCAAAACAAACAAACCAAGGATGAATCTAAGAGTTTTGTCCTTTTGACATTCTCTTACTTTCAGATTTTAAAATATATCTTGGTACTAACTCAAGAATACTTCAAAAATGCTAAAATATTAGCATGTTTATTGGTCATGAATTAAGTTTTTCCAAAAAAAAAAAAAAAAACCAGAACACCAAAAATATTATTGTAAATACCCATGGGTTAGATGAATATTTTATTGATTTAATCTTATAGTTACCAATTAGCATTTTTCTTCTTTTTGGGACATAGGATTAGAAAGAAAAGACCAGGCAAAGTCTTCCCAATCAAACTTGAACAGAAACAAAATGGGAGTGATACATTCAGATTTTGAAAAGTGACCAAGGAAAAATTATATTATGCTAATTAAAGAGAACCATTTTATTGAAGCAAAACAATATTAAATACGTATGTCCTAAGCCCTTAAGATAAGAAAACAGAAAGCCCAAATCTGATAGACAGATTACAGTTGTAATGAAGAGCTTTAATTCTTTTTTATCAGAGTGTGAGTCATCAAATAGAAAAAGAAATAATGGCTAAGGATTCATACCACATAGTTTTTATGGTCAGATTGATACTTATTCACGAGAAGTCCAGAGATGGGACAATAGCTGGGCTTTGTTTAGAAGAAGTCACACCTCCACCTGCAGCCCTGTGCACCTGCTGTCTGCACACCTGTGCCCATCAGTGTGTGCAGATAAATGTGCAGTGCATACCAGGTTAAATTGTCATGTGAACAGTGAAGTTAAATCCTTATGTACAGATTAAACATTTAAAGCACACTAGATGTTTCTAATAACGAATTCAGTAGAAGGTGGGAAACATCTAACTGACTGAGACATCAGGATGTGTCACTTGAGTGCTATGGCCTGATGCTCTTCTAAGTCACATGCGGAGCTCGGGGCTCAGGCATCGGGAGTTCATTGCTCCTGTTCCTGTGAGTGAATGATGTAGCCCCTGACTGGGCAAAGGGTCCAGGGGATGGCTTCGTATTGTTCCTTACCACTGTGTGTGATGCTATAATTATCGCAAAAATAGAAAGCTCTCCTTCCCCTACATACTCATAGTGTGTTTGCAGTAATGTTTGTTCATATAGGTAGTGTTATCTAATGCCCACTAAGCAAAGCGTCATCAGCCTGAGGTGACTTTCCTGTAGGGAAGGTGGGCTGTGGGCGAGGAGCCGAGTCTGTGCCTCAGCCAGGGGCTCAGAGGGGTGTCTCACTCCCTCCAGCACGGAGTTTCCACTGCTGTGCCACGGCACACTGATGTGCCTTGAGAGCACCTTAGGTGTGCTGTGAAAAATGTTGAAGATCATTAATTAAGTTATTTTCAAAAGAAGTTCAAAGCACAGTAAATACATTTTTTTTTTAACTTTTTTTTCACTGATCAATGTAATTTAAGTGTGCCGTGGAAATTGAAGTATAGGTTCAAGTGTGCTGTGAAATTAAAAAGGCTGAAGAACACTGCTGTGGCACGTATCATATGCTTTGACAACTGTTGGCCCAGGAACCATCCAAAAGGTAAGCTGAGAAAATACAGAATGCTGCACCACGGGCCGACTCCCAAAGATATAGACACAGCACACACACCTGTCGGTGTGGGACTGGGATACTGCCTGGGGGTGGAAAGGAAGGTGGGTGCTCTCCCCAGCTGCCGGCACACTCTGCGCTGTGTTTTCTTTACTGGGGGAAGCGAGGCACAAAGCACTGCGGGTGGTGGTCCAGCACTGTCAGCGCTGGCCAGGTGCACGTGGACACCTGCACACACGTTCCTGTCTGTTTCCATTATGGACAGAACAAAACTCAGTGAGGGGATACACCAGAAACCAGTGAGAAAGGTTGTCATGTGTGTGGGGAAGGTGAACACAGGGAAAGGGACAGCTAGAAAGCCTACTTCCTCTCTGAGCGCACCTCGTGTGAGACTTACTTTGGAATCGACTATCTCCCTCCATGATTATAAAGCCAAATCAAGCCAGAGAAAGTGAAGTTCTCCTTTCAAAACAAGCACGAGATTAAATAAAAGAGAACCTAAACAATGTATCAAGTGGGTGCTATGACCACACACAGAAGTGGCTTCAGGTGGACTCACAGGCGATCCAGTGCAAGCACTGGTGGGATGTCTCTTAAACAAAAAGCACTGCAAAAAAAATTCAAAACATTAATTCAGAAATCAAATTGTTGGTAATATTAGTACTGTTTTGAAACCTTTATGTATATGCTTACTGAAATACACATTTGTACACAAGTGTATGAAAACAAACCTAGTAATTATGTTAATGTTATAGAAACCAAGATTCTGCACATGAGGCAGGAGAATCAAAGAAGTAAAACCCCTGTAATCTCAAGTGTGAATTAAAACTCTACAGAAATAAAATCGTATTTCTTAGCTTTCTCCACTGGAAGTTACTGGAGCCAGTGGTAGTCCAGTAGAAGTGGGAACTCCTGTGGAGTTCTCAGACCTTTCCACCGGTCCCTCGGTGTAGGGACCGAGGCTCCTTAGAGAAATGTTTGATTCCAGGAAATGTTCAAGGTGATTCTGGGACATCTAGTCATAAAGAAAGCAGGGAGCTTCTTATGGGTTCCCGGGGGTCATGTTAAAAGCCCAATTTAAAAGGGCTCCCTCTGGCCAGAAGCAGGAAAATTGAACATCAGGAAGAATTATGATGGCAGTTTATTGGAACATATTAAGTATGTTAAAGTCTATGAATTCATAATAATTTCTAAATACAACCCTTAGTAGTTCACCTTTGAAGGTTGCTAGGGTACTAACTGGTAAATATGTATAAAAGGAGAGGTTTTTATTTTGTATTCAGCTTTCCTGGTAGTCATAGGGTTTTGAGGGACGATTGTTCCTGTGGAGGATGTGCCGCTGTATACGCAAACTGCAGTGTCACTCAAGTGAAATGACCAGTGAAGGGGGTGCTCGCCGATGGTGTGGAAACCCTCTGGGGGAGCTCCCAGGGGGCATTGTAATGGATGGCTCTGCCGGCAGCCCCTGGACCCCTGATCACGCTTAGCGTCACCACACAGGTGGCCTCAGACATCTCATGCCCCCTGCCTTGAAATAGGAAGGTCACCGCCAGCAGCCATGTGCAAGTCACGTCCGAACCTGACCGGGCCTCCAGGCCTCATTCCCTTCTGGGAAGCACCAGGAGATGGGGAAGCAGACACAGGTCATCCGGGAATGAGACGAGTCGTCCTCAACAGGAACAAGACAGAGGGGCCAGGGGGCGGGGGTGGTGGGGATTTTAAAAGGTGGAGACACTCAACAGTTAAATTTATTGTGTCTACTTGGTTTGGAGCCTGATCAGAACAAAACAGCAGCCAAAGGATACATGATTTGCAGACATGCTGGGTCATAGTAAGGAGTTGTCTTAGTTTTTAGACATATTGATAGTCTTGTGATGATGTTTCTAGAAAGAGCTCTGAGCTCTAAAAGGTACTGTTTATGGTTGGAATGTGCTGTCTGCGGTAGTAGTTCTCAACCTTCCTAATGCCTCCTGATGCTGTGACCCTTTAATGTAGATCCTCATGTTGAGGTGACCCCCAACCATAAAATTATTTTTGTTGCTACTTCATAACTGTAATTTTGCTACTGTTATGAATCGTAATGTAAATATCTGATAGGCAGGATGTATTTTCATTGTTTCAAAGGGTTGAGACCCACAGATTGAGAACCCCTGCTTTAGAACAATCCAGCACATGTGGGCAGAGCAGGATTGGTAGAAAATGAGATGACGTTGCCCAAACACGGGTCACCGTGGGTCCTGGGTGATGGATGCATGGGGTTCTTTATGTGACGCTCGTACATTGGCAGGTTTTTGAAAAGCCTTATCTGGGAGTGTTTTTAAAAATCACACCACACACAGACAATGCACATGCTGCGTGTTCACGCACACAGGCCCGGCCGGGGTGGGTGAGTGTGGAGGGAGCGAGGCCTAAAGCCCGTGGAGTGGTCACAGCAGTCACGGGTGGGAGGCTGGGGCCGTCTTGAATCTCCTCCTTCTTTATCATCGCTCTGTAGTATCTGCACGATTTTCCTTATTTTAGCTACTAAGAAATTCTTCTCACTATTCTGTTTTCTACTAAATCTGGGAATTCCCTGGGGAATAATTACACCTGGTGAATGTGGATTCTTTAGATTCAAGTTAGTTCCAAGGTGATAAAAGTCTTATAGCCCGATTCACAAGGTGGCAAGTTTAGGCGCTGCCTCAGGGCTGGGGTCTGAGGCCCTTGCAGGTGATCAGTGCTCAGTGACACCAGAGGCCGGTCAAGGAGCAGCTGGAGCTTCTGCTCAGCCCCGTTCCCTCTCCTCTGTCAGTGTCAGTCTGAACCCTTGCTGGCTGCTGCGGGGACCCCGACTTGAAGGGGGTGGCTCTTCCCGTCTAGAGCACACGACCCAGGGAAGTGTGTGGGAATCACCTCGGGAGCTGGGGAAAATGAAGCTTCCCAGATTTGCTGACTGTTCCTGGGCCTGTCTCTCCTCCCAACCACACTGAGGTGCCTCTCCGCTGTACCAAGCCCTGAGCGGGACGTGAAGGATGCCCGTCTGGTTAGGCCCAGTTCCTATCCTAGGGAGCTCTTAGCCAGATGGGCACTTCAAGGGGGCCTGGGAGTTTCTCAGTGTCACTCTGGGGACGGACACCAATGACCCATGTGTTCCGGGGTCTGAGTAACTTTGAGACGTCCCAGTCAGGGACACAGGAAACCTAACGTGCTGGGCTCGTGATGCCTGTGCTGCCTTGTTGCAGGAGGTAAGTGGCTTTATCGGCCTCCCTGGGTAGACAATGCACCAGTAGAAGCTGGCCCGGTGTGGGCAGACATAGCCCTGGCAGCCGCAGCCTGCTGCTCCTCTAGCATCCTGGTTTCCCCGCAGGCCAGGCCAGGTGCAGCCATCTGCGTCAGGGATGGGTGGCCGTTTGTGGGTTGTCAGCTTGCGGGCAGGGAGGTCGTGCTGTGGAAAGTTCCCAGGCAACCTGAATGCCTGGCAGGCTGCTCCAGCCTGTCCACAGGGCAGTGTCCTGGGAGTGCAGACCCCAGAGGCCAGGGTCTCAGAGGTCCTGACACACTGAGAGCTTGGCCATTACACCCTTCCTTTTTGCAGTTGAGGGAATGGAGGTTCGTTGGAACCTGAGTTGTCCATTTATTGCTAAGAGTTTTCAGACCAGAATGCACAGTGGAAAGTGTTAGCACCTGTCAGCTTCATTGCACAGCCCCTGCCTGGGCTCTGGTCTTTGTGCTCTTGCTACATACACCACTGGGCGGCTGGCTCTGAGGCGTAGCTGGTGTGTACTTCACAGGGGGCAGTTGGATACTGGGACAGGGAATGCACTTTGCCCCATGCCATACAGGGTGGGAGTTCCGTGTCCCCTTATCTTTCTGTAAGAAAAAAGGGGCCGGCCCTGTGCGTCCGTGTCCACGCTAAGCACCAGGAGAATGTGGGGACAGGATATATTCCCCTGGGGGGACGATGGCCCAGAGCACAGTGCTGAGGGAGCCTCAGCAGCCCAGGCTCATCCAGACCTGGGGCTGTGGGGGTGGAGAAGGTGGCGGAGAGAGCAGAGCCACATCACACAAGGGAGGGGGTGGGGGTTGGCAGGGAGACCTGAGCTGGGGATGCTGCCTGGCACAGCTGGACCCGTGATGGGGCCTGTAGGCATTGGGGTAGCAGGCTGCTGACCACATGGGGCCTCGCACGAGTCCAGTCGTCCGTCCCCAGGCCAGCGCGAGGTGCCACTCCCTCGCTTCTCTGGCCTCCGTGCTCTGGAGTACGTTCATTCGGCAGAGAGAATCCAGGCTGAGTTATTAACTGGTGTGATGTCATTTCTTGCTTCACAGAAAAGATAATCAGGGCTCACAGCAGGTTCTTTTTCCTTTGAATTTGCCAGAAATGTCCTTGACAAAATAAAAGCATGCTGAGTTTATTACTTTGGACAGGGCATCAGACCTTCCTCCCAAGTGGTGCTCCTGGACCAGCTGGTATGACACAGCGTCTCCCAGAGCGCTGAGTCATTGGGCGTGGGACACTGGGGGTTGGGGGACAGGGGCAGCTGGGGCAGCTGAGTTAGTGTCAGCACGTTTATCCTTCTCCAGCTCGGCCGGCGCTGGCCCCTCTGTCTTCCAGAGCTTGTATAATTCATGCAGTTTTGACACAGCAGCGTTAAAAGGATGTCTTTGATTTCCTCCATAGAGGAGAGGGGCGTGTGCAGGTGCACGTTTGTGATGAGAGCCTGTGAGGTGAGCCCCTCTGCCAAGTGTCTGGTGGGGTGGCCCTGTGATCCTGTGCCCAGCCACACGCCGTCTGCCTCAGCGCCTGTGCAGGGGACCTTGCATCTGTCCCCAGGCCCTTTCCAAAATATGTGATCAAGGTCATTGTATGTTTTTTATTTAATAACTGGTTTTTGCTGGTGGGTACTGCCATTTAAGGATCCCTGGGTCCCCTTCATGGCAGAAGTAACACCATGAAAGAGAGGAGGAGCAGGGGGAGGCCCGCTTTGCACACCTGCCCAGCCGCTGGCTAGAGACACGCGGCAGGCCCTTCTCGCCTGCGAGCTGCAGGAGTTGCAACTCCTCAGGAAATTAGATATTTAAGCCAGTCGTCCAGCATTTAATGGGCAACACCTTTTAAAACTGGACAGACGTGATCTGGGTGGGCATCACCATGGTGGTCGATTTATGTGTCAGTTTGACTGGACCTCCATGTCCAGGTGTCTGGTCAAACATTATTCTGGATGTTTCTGGGAAGGTCAGATGTTTTTGGATGAGACTCACATTTAAATCGAGGGCCTTCTCATAAAGCCGAGGATTACCCTCCACGGTGTGGGTAGGGTAGGCCTCGTCTGGTCTACTCAGGTGAAGACCTGACAGACTGACCTCCTCTGAGCAGGGATTCTGCCAGCTTTGGGACTGGGACTGCAGCCCTTGCCCCCCGCAACCCCCACCCCGAGTACACAGATCAACCCCCGCGTGAGCCAGATCTCTCCCCATATTTACATGCACACCCTGTGTACACATGTCCTCTTCCTTCTGTTTCTCTGGGCAATCCTGACTGACACATCAACCAAAGAATAAATATACATTAGGAATTTCAAAATTTCAGCATGTGGTTTTATGTTTTTCTCTTAAATAATAGATTTTTAAAGGGCTTATTTCAGCTGGGGAGGATTGAGAACCCTGTGGTCAGCACCCTCCCCCATCAGCCCTCCCAAGGCTGCAGAGAAACCCCTGTGAATCGCTGGATGTGATTGGCTGTGACCTTTGTCATTTAACCAGTTGGAGTCTTTTCTGACACATGCCAGGAAGTACCTGGCAAAAGGTAATCCAGGCGGCACAGAGCTAATAGAGCAGTGGCTATGAGCCAGCTGGACAAGCCGCAGACTCTTTGTGCTTTAGGACTCGGCTGCATCAGGAAATGTGATTTACAGTTCTTATTATGAGCCCACAGCCCAAACATGGGGGTGCTGGTGTGAATTTTAAAATGGCCGTGCTCTGCATTGCTGGTAGGTAATCGTGCAGTGCAGTGGCCTGGGATGAATATTTCAAAGGAAATCATAGCAAAGATTCTGCTTGCACAGCTGAAGTTGGTGCACTTGAATCTGAGCAGGGAATGGGAAACAATTCCTGTCGTTGGAATTGCCTCAGAAATACATCTGCATAAACACAAATGCATGGGCGATCTCCTGGTGCTGGAAGCTCATTCGTTTTTATTTCAGTGCCAAAAATTATAAGGAAAGTTTAATGATGCAATTAAAGGTGAAAAATGGTTCCTTTTATCACAATTTCTCTGTTCTACAAAATAGAAGGAAATTTGTTTCTTTTTTGTGCTTTATTTCCTTATATCGAAAACTGTGTCATGTATGAGTAATTTGCATTTAGTTAATCTGTAATACCTTTGAACTTTCACTTTGTCATTTTATTGGCAAAACTAAATCCACTTTTGCACCTGGAACGCAGTTCAAGAAAACTCATAATGGCTTGAGGCCTCAGGGTTATCTGGTGCTTGGAAGCCGGGAACCGGAGGAGAGGGGTCTGCCAGGTTATTGCTTGTGCGTTCCAGATTCTGTCAAGATCAAGATGTGGCCTTGATTAAACCGATGACGATTTGCAAGAGAACAGACATGGAGAGGACCCCATGGGGAGGGCTCGAAGGAAAAGCTTTCCAGGGAAGGTGACAGGGTGCCTGAGAGCAGTCAGGAGCTGCCTCGGAGGAAATGCTGTGCAGGGTGCCCAGCTTAGGAGGCCAGGATCCCAGGGCAGGGCCAACACAGGCCAGGTGACAGCATGGGACACAGGCCGAGGGACGGCGGGGGATGCAGGCTGAGAGACAGCAGGGGACACAAGCTGAGGGACAGCAGGGGACAAAGGCTGGCTGACAGCAGGGGACACAGGCCGAGGGACAGTGTGGCCCGCTCTGACTCTGCACCTCCGGGGCTCTCCCAGGGGCTCCATGAGGAGAGGAGTCTGCTGGTGAATGGAAAAGACCACTTGAATTAGGCCTTGGTCTTTCTGGTTTTTTAAATTATGAAAAGTGTTGAGTATACACAGAAGTGTGGCCAACACTCTAATGGATGCTTGTGAATCACAATCTAAAAGGGTTTCTTTTTCGTTTGCTAAATTTTACATGTACTACTAAAGCCTCCTCCCTTCTTTGCAGGAGCTAAATAACTTGGGTTTAGTTTTCATCTTTTTTTTTTTTTCTCTGACAGGATCGGTTTCCAAATTTTTATCATTTTTAAACACGTTTTCGCGTGTTTACCACATGTGCTACATGGGTGTATCCAGACACGAACGAGGTGCCATAATGAGTATTGTAAACTTTTTATAAATGGCCTACTCAGATAATCTTGGGCAGTACACTTTATTAATTCAGCTTTTATTTTTAATATTTATTGATGTTGATGAATGGAGCTGTATTTCATTTATTTTTCACACTTTGCAATTTTATGTTATATGAAATATGCCACAATTTATCCATTCTTGTTGAAAGACGTTCAAGCTGTTGCTGAGCGTTTTGCAATTACAAGACGCTCAATTTAACCTTGGTCATGTCTCCTTGTGCCCCTGTCTGGGAGATGCTGTGTTCAGGAATAAAATTTCTGCTTATACTGCTTATTAGTAGCAATGTAAGCTGGTGCAGCCATTATGGAAAACAGTCTGTAAGTTCCTCAAAAAATTAAAAATAGAACTATCATATGAGCCAGCGATTCCATTTCCGGGTATATGTGAGTAGATCTGAAGGACAAGAAATCGGTATCTTGCCGCAGTATGCACATCCCTGTGTTTATTGTGGCTTTATTCATGACAGCTGACATACAGAGACAACCTAAGTTTCCACCAGCAGGTGAAAGGATAGGGAAAATTCAGTGTATGTTAATTAATTAAATACACCATATATGCATTACATATTATATACCACAGTGTTACATATAAACGAAAACGTATACATTATTCAGCCTTGAGAAAGAAGGAAATCCTGCCATTTGCAACAGCGGGGATGAACCTGCAAGATATTATGCTGAGGAAAACCAGCGAGGCACAGAAGGACATTGTACGGGCTCGCCTGGACGAGGGCTCGCCTGAACACCAGTGCCTGGACACGGGCTTACCTAGGCCCAGGCTCACTTAGACACAGGCTTGCCTATACGCGGGATCGCCTATATGCAGGCTCGCCTAGACCCAGGCTCACCTATACACGGGCTCACTTATACATGGGCTCGCCTAGACGCGGGCTCACTTATACATGGGCTCGCCTAGACGCGGGCTCACTTAGACCCAGGCTCACCTATACACAGGCTCGCCTAGACGCGGGCTCGCCTATATGCAGGCTCGCCTAGACCCAGGGTCACCTATATGCGGGCTCACCTAGACACGGGCTCACCTAGACCCAGGCTCACCTATACACGGGCTCACTTATACATGGGCTCGCCTAGACGCGGGCTCACCTAGATGTGGGCTCACTTATATATGGGCTCGCCTAGACACGGGCTCACCTAGACCCAGGCTCACATATACACGGGCTCACTTATACATGGGCTCGCCTAGACACGGGCTCACCTAGATGTGGGCTCACTTATACATGGGCTTGCCTAGACGCGGGCTCACTTATACATGGGCTCGCCTAGACGCGGGCTCACTTAGACCCAGGCTCATTTATACACGGGCTTGCCTAGATGTAGAATCTGTCTCAGGGGTGGGAATGGGGAGATACTGGTCAAAGGGCACAATATTCCGTTACACGGCATGAATACCTCCTGGAGATCTAATGTTCAGCACAGCATCATAGTTTACAGTATTGTGTACTTGCAAACTCCCTAAGAGGACAGAAGTTGTGAATTCATCACAGAAAAAGCGGTCCCTGGGAGGTGACGGATATTTTAATCGGTTGATTGTGGTGATCATTTCACAATGTTGTGTAGACCACAACATCAAACTTTACACCTTAAGTATAGACAATTTCTATTTGGCATTTATACCCGCATTAAAGTGGAGAAGACCCACAAAACCCCGCCAAAACTTAAAGAAAATGTGTTATTAGAATTTATGAACGGTCTTTTAAAAGAAAATTTGATTAACACATTTACACTGTGACTGTGTCTCTTGGCTATTCTGGTGTTCTTGACAGTAAAATTTCACCAGTATGAAATTCTCAGTGTAATCAAAAGTAACAATTCTAAACATTATTTAAAAAAGAAATTTCAGGGTTACAGGATACAAAATCTAAATACTACACACTGCTCCCCACAGCAGCCGCCTCCCCCGACACCCCCAGAGGCACATGGAGTCCCCTTCACCCACCTGCTATCCTGAACTTTGTATTCCTCATACTGTTAGCTTTTGCCCATCTAAAAAATAAGAATGGATGTTTTACTTTTCCTCACTTTGCCCTGCATGTCCCTTGGTAATGGGCGAGGTTGAGCATCTTCCCTGTTTCTATGGACCACTCAGGTCTGGCCCCGCCCTTGGCCGGCCCCTCTTCTTGTCAGGTGGCTTGTATTTTTCTAACTGATTCTTAGGAGGACTTTCAATATAACACAGAGGTTTATGCATCTGTTGGCTCCCTCTGTACATTCCGGATTCTAGTTCTTTGTCAGTCATATACTCATGAGATATCTTTCTCTAGTTTGTGATTAACACAACTTAATTATAGTGCTTTTTGTTATATAGAAGTTTTATATTATTTTGTCAAACAGTGTCATCAGTTTTTAAGGGGTGAGGTTTTGCCGGTAGCGGTTGTTTTCTAATCCCCCTTGAGCTTAGCTTTGGTGCAGTGCAGACCCTGGGTTCTTCTTTCCACACAAACAGCCAGTTGTTTTCTCTGTGCCGTTGATGACAGCCCATCCTCCTGCACCACTGCGTCTGCGGAGATGATGCCCCCACTGTGCGACCGTGTCTGGGTTCTCCTGGCTGGTCTCCTGGGCCCAGGCCACATGGTCTCTTTAGCCCTACAGGTCTGACCTCTGACACTCTTCACCTTGGCTTTGGGTTTGTCATGCTGTTCTAGGCTCTTTGTATCAACTCTGGAATAAGGTTCATAGTACCCCAAACTCCTAGATAGAGGATAGATAGGGAGTTTTCATTAGAAATACATTGAATTTATAAATTGAAATGGAAAATAATTTGGCATCTTCTCAATCTGGAATCTTTCTGTACATTAACCTGGTATGTTTCCGCCATGTCTTTCAGAGGACTTCCCATCATCTCTGCAGGTGTCTTGCAAACATTTGCTGTGATGTGTTCTTGAGTTCCTCTATCTCCCCACCCCTGGGAAAAGTTCTGCAGAGGTGGGCTCCCCGTGCCCACAGACTGCTCTCTGCCTTCGGTGCTAACTGTCTGAAAGGCCTTTCATCTCTGCCTGGGGTGGGAGGGTACTGAGGCTCGGGTCCCCCAGAAGTGACATGGGCCTGCAGTATTGTGCTTCTTCTATTTGGGGCAACCTTTGCGGGATGTTGGCTGGTTTGTTAGACACAGTTTACAGAGGTAGTAAAAAAATAAAACAGGCCCGGGAGATTTCAGCTATCTGATCCAGTTGGAATGGGATCAGGACTTTTTCTATGGTCCTTTCCAAGTGCACCTAGGCTCTCATTAAGCGTCTTTCCTTCCTAGAGAGATTTGTGGTTTTTAAAAGTAGTATTGGCTGTAGAAACAGTGTATCTCCTTGATTTCCAGAGCCCTACCCTTTCCCCTGTCCCCAGAGCCCTACCCAAGGGTAAAATTGGTTTTTGGAGGGGTGACAGGGCAGCATGGAGCATGTCCAAACATGAACCTGACCTAACCCATGGCTGTGCTATCCCCCTGAGGCTGCTGTTACTGGGCAGCACGTGCACCGTGGGGCCACCTTGCAGGAACTGGACACTTCCCCGGGCACCGCGCAGCAGAAGCCATGCTCCTCCCTATCACGTGCATTCTGCCTCTCAGGGGGTAGGGCAACCTGGGGAGTCCTGCCTGTCACCCATCGCCACAGACCCCAGGGAGTTGTGTAGCTTTGGCTGACATGGTATCCTGGCCGACAGCTGCAGCCTGAGCCCCAGTTGGGCCCTCCTATGAGAAGGGGGCCGGATGGGTCCAGAAAGCACGAGGAGGGTTAGGGGCTGGCCCTCGACCAGATCCCTTTTCTGAAGATGTATTTCCCATCCCAGTCTGGGCATCTGGGCGTTTGACATGGGCTCTGAGCCATGAGGCTAACGAGTGCTAGAGAACTGGGGTGGGGAGACCTGGGGCTGGGGGCTCAGGGACGTGGGCCTGGGAGGAGTGGGCTGGAGTGGGCAGATGCTGGCAGACGGGTGGGATCACCGTGTTCACACCGTGATCAGCAGGAGAGCAGAAACCCCACAGCTGGCCTCCAAGGCCAAAAGCAAGGGCTCAGACAGCAAGGGGTGAGGTGCACCCCACCTTCTCTTTCTGAATTCTGGAGTCTTCTCCGAGCAGAGCTCCTCTCCCACACGGAGGGCCACAGAGGTGTCCCTTAGTCTGTGGTTGAGGAAGAGCACCTCAGCTAACTCAGCCCTGGGCTCTTCTGGGACAGTGGTGGGCCTGCCAGGATCTGCTCTGAGGAACTGCGTCTGCCTTCCTTTCAAAGTGTGGAAAACATGCCCGGTGTGCAAGGCCCTCGTGGGAGTACTTGGGCAGTGTGATTCAGTTGGCCCAGCACACCTGTTGTCAGCCAGTCAGAGCTGCTGCTACCTTACTAATGACTAGGAGAGAGCCATCTGAAATAAAGTTTGCCAAAATGTTCTCTTTTGTTGTATTAATCACAAACATATTCATCACTCATCAGAATCTTAGAGAATGTACCCCGACTCTGAAGTTAGGTGACCTGACTATCTTCTCTGAGACCCGCAGCGCAGGGGCCTGCCCCCACCCCCTGCAGAGAGGAGGGGGGGCAGGCTTGGGGGTGTTGCTCAGCTTGCACTGATGGACACTAGGCCTCTAGAGGCTGACACTGCCCCGTCCCGCCAGAGACATCCTTCCATCTCTCAGTCTCTCCAGAGCACGGCTGGCCCCCAGCCTGCGGGAGCCTGCAGGAGTCTTCTGTTGCCTCAGCCCCAGCCTGTCAGGTGAGGCGGCCAGGGTCCTGGAGGGAAGGAGGGGCTTGGCCAAGGTCCTGCAGGTTGGATGTGCTCTGTTTCTGAAGCTAGCAGGTTTCAGGGTTTGATTGTGTGTGGGAGCTTTTCTCCAGTTCTGTGGGTACAGGTGGCACAAGCAGGAACAGGCCCAGCACTGGGGTCAGTGTGCGGGGGCACTTGGCCAAGTGGGTGAGTCGGGTGACCCCCGAGGACACTGTGTGCTTTGTCCTTCTTCTTTCTGACAGTATGGGAAGGTTTTTAGCTGAGGGCAGTGTCCTGGGGGTGGGGCAGGGGTCATTCCTGGACTCGCTCCCTGCCAGGGGAAAGAAGGCTGTCCTTCCCCTAGTGACGCCCAGAAATGGCATGGTAACCCTCATTTATCAAGGTAGCACCTCACACTCCCATCCATAAATTCTACACACATGATTGTGTGTTTTCCTGATTGGTCTCTTCGGATTTCTGCTGGGAAAAGAAGGGGAGGGCTCACGTCTCGCGGGTGACTGGCTATGGGGCGGCCAGGGCGTGGCGGTGGCCTGGCCTGTGCCACTCAGTTGCAGCCTCCCTGTTTATACACTGAGCTCTCAGCAGTGCTATCTATTGTCTGGGTTAAGTTTCAGTAAGGCAGAAGCCCATTTTCCATTTATGATATGAATTTTTATTTATCATGTTACTATTTAATATAATTTACCAAGTCATGGAAGATAAATAACCCACTTAATGAAACCATAAAATGGTCTTTTCCCCTAAAGCTGTGTTTCCCTGCAAGCGTGTCCTAGGCTGTGTTCTGCCTTTGGGTGGAGACGCCTTGTGGGAGGCAGAATTTACAGTCCACCTCCTGGATGTGCAGTGAGAATAGGCAGGAGGGCGCCCGGCTGCTCTTTACACTCCCTGGTTAAATAAAAAGCTGTTAAGCAAATTAAGAGTGTAAACCGGATTCCTGAGAGAACCCATCATTCTAGAACATCCTAAGTACTCCTGCAGATCTCTCTTCTACTTTGTGCAATGCTAATTACCAATCCTGTATTCCTACGGCGGTTCCCTCGAGGCCCTAAAGATCGGAAGTTGTTGTTCAAGTTGTGTTTCTTAAGATGTGGTTCACTAATTCAGCCTGTCTGTTTCTCCGGGCTCCTGCAGGTGACCTGAGTCAGTGGATTTGGCTATGTCCCTGCATTCAGCCTTTACTCCTGCTGTTGGGCAGGAGCAGAGAGGGGGTGCCAGAGGCTGCCAGGCCAAAGGGAGAAAGGACATGTGGCCATTCATGGTAACAGTGTGGTCAGGGCTGTAGCAGAGGCACAGCCAGGTTCCTTGGAAGAAGAGGCCAGGACAGCCCACTGCTTGGGAGAAAGGTGAAGACCCTGAAGAGGGGATGAATTACCTGGCACAGGGCTGGGAGTGGCCCTGACCTGGGCACACTGCAAAGGCAGGGCTGAGGTAGAAACCAGCCTGGCAGGCCAGGGGCTGTGAGAGGTTTGGAACGTCAGGTGGGAGATGCGTGAGGATCAGATGTCAGGTGTGTTCTGTCTCACGTGAAGGAGTTTCTACTGTATCCTAAAGATATTGGGCATTTTAAAATAAAATAGTGACATGGCAAGAGCTGGCTGAATTAGAAAGGGTATCACTGCCAGGCCAGGTGGCTCACACCAGTAATCCTAGCACTTTGGAGGCCGAAGAAGGAGGCTCATTGGAGGCCAGGAGTGTGAGACCAGCCTGGGCAACATAGTGAGACCCTATCTTTATAAAAAAGTAAGAAATTTAGCTGTGCCTTTTAGTTTCAGCCGCTCAGGAGGGTGAGGCAGGAGGATCACTTGAGCCCAGGAGTTGAGGTTTCAGTGAGCTGTGATGATGCCACTGCACATTAGCCTGGGCAACAGAGTAAGACCCTGTCTCAGAGTAAAAAGAAAGGCAGAAAGGGCACCCTCCTTACAGGTGGAAAGAACTGGTGTGGACAAGAGGGTAGCTGGGGAAGCGTGGAGTCCATGCTGTGAAGGCCTCAGCTGCATTCTGTTATGTTTCAATATTCAGTTTATTTTAGTTCCAACACAGACAAACATTTAACATTTTAGTGATTATGCAGACTTTCATGCATACTAGAAGAACTCACTAGCACAGCAGACCTGTACAACAAAGCCACAGTAGTAGTTTACTTAACATTTTTAAAAAATGAGTTGACTTAAAGAAAAATAGTAGGGCTGGTGAATACATCAAAGGTTCTTGGTTTATATTCTAAAAAAGATAACCATAAAGGGGCAAAGACCATCAGAGACCACAAATCTTGAGAAAATATAAATCCAGAGAGGTAAGTGAGCAGCGTCAGAGCTGGTGTCCACTCAGAGGGGTCGGCCAGTTGATGTTAATGAGCCAGGGGAAGAGGCAAAACCTGGAGACAGAGCCGAGACTAATCGGTGCTGGGGTTGCTGTCTTGGCCTGGCCTGTGCAGGGTAAAGGAAAAGGGAAGGGAACGCCACCCCTGCCAAATTTCTGACCACTGTCCTGCATTCACATGGGTTTTGAGCCCCAATTGACATTTATTTGGCCTGAAAAATTACAAGCTGAAAATTTTATTTAAAGTACTCTGGGAATAACGGTGCCCTCAAGCTCCACCAGAAGCAAATCTTATTTTCTTTTCCACAAAGAAAACCATTTTTGATACAAGCTTTAAGGAGTTTTAACCAATAAACATTCCCAGCAATATTAGCTCCAGAAGGAGGGCAGTCAGTAAAATGTGAGGAAGCAAGCCACGAGGAGCGAGAGCCAGCAGAGAGCAAACTGCAGGAGGTGGACAGAATTGGCAGAATTATCCAGGATGAGCTGTAAGGTGAGCGTCATGTATGTTAGATGATAAAAAGGAAGGTATTGAATGAAAGAAAAAGAAGGGAACTGTTACAATTTATAAGCAGGTCTGAAAGGAGAGCCAAGGGTCAAATTTAAATAAATTAGATGGGTGAAACAAATTAGGACACAGTTAAAGAGACGATTAATGGACCAGAAGAATGATTTGAGGAAAGTACTTCTCCCAGAGGGACAAAGAGATGGGAAGTACAGAAAAGGAGGCTGAAAGAAAGGGCGACTGGAATCTCTAGAAAAAAATAAAAAGTAAAAAGTAAAATATTCCTAATTTTTTGTATTGTTTGGGAGGAGAAAAAAGGTAATGATTCATTTTAGACCATTAAATTAATTATGCATATTACAATTTGTAGGGTTCAGATTGAAGTAATGGAACCAATTCAGTAGCTTCCAGATTAATGGAGCTGGGAAATTAGAATGAGGGGAAAGTCAGTCAGTCCGTGTGTAGGCAAGAAAGAAAACAATAAACAAAGTAAAACAAGTAGATATTTCAAAATAAGAGGATTTGAATTAACCTAAATGTATCAGGAATCACAGTCAGCAGCGACTAAACTCTTCTGGATAAAAAAAGAAAGGTTGGAAAAAATACAGCAGGCATGTTATAACCCAACAACTAGCAACAGACAACCAGAAATTAAAATTTTCAAGACACTGTTTTTAATATCATTTAAGAAATGTGACCCCCGTTAGAGGAAAACCTATCAAAAGGTGTGACAAGTCTGTACTCTGAAAACTGTAAAACATTGGTGAAAATAAAGAAGACCTAAATAAAAGCTGTGCCAGGGTCGTGAGTCAGAGGACTCAGTGCTGTCAAGATGCCCGTTCTCTCAAACTGATCTATAGATGCAGTGGGATTCCAATTAAAAATCCCAGCAAGCTTTTTTTGTAGAAATTAACAAACTGGTTCTAAAATTTACATGAAAATGCAAAAGACTTAAATTAGTGAAAACAACTTCTCTTCTTAGAAGAGAAGAATGCTAGTGGAGGACTGGCCATACCTGATTTTTAACTCAGTGGAGAAAAGGTAGTCTTTTCAACAAGCTGCCCCAACAGTGGGGGATCCGTGTGCTAAAATCGAACTTCACGCTGAACTTCCTGGCATGTGCACAAATGAGCTCAAAATGGGTCATAGACCTGAGTGTGAAACTCAAGCCATGAAACTTGAAGAAGACAGCCTTCGCACCTGAGTTAGGCAAAGATGTCTAAGACATGACACCAAAAGCATGATCTGTACCAGAATAAACTAGTAGGTTGAACCTCATCAAAATTTAAACGTTATGGTCTTTAGAAGTCAATATTGAGAGAACGAAAAGAGAAGTATAGACTGGAAGAAAATCTTTTCAAAGCATATATCTAAGATCTACGTCCACAAAATACAGAAAATAATTATCAAAACTCAATAATAGAAAACTGTTAAAAAACAGAATAAACACTTTGTCACACAGGAGAAGATGTTCAAAGTCACCAGTCATTGAAAAATGTAAATATGTAAGTTGAAACTATAATGAGATGCGACTGCCTGTCGGTTAGGACAGCTGACCTTAGAAAGACCGACCGCGCCGGGCGTTGGCTGTGATGTATTGCTGGTGGGAAAGTAACATGGTGCCACTGCTTTGGGAAACAGGTTGACAGTTTCCTCAGAAGTTAAACATACTTCTGCCATATGATCCAGCTCTTCTACGCCTCGGTATTTATCCAAACAAATGAAATCACATGTTCCTACCAAGACTTGTACACAAATTGTCATAGCAACTGTGTGTAATAGCCAAAAACTGGAATCAACTCGCGGTCCGTTGACCGAGGCGTGAATAAACAAACACATCCACGTGATGGGCACTGCGCAGCGCTGGTAAGGGGTGAACTGTTGGCACATGTGGTGCAGTGGGTGACTCTCAAAATAATACCCCCAGCGAAGGAAGCTAGACTAAAGAAAGGACCTGCTATAAGATTGCACCGACTTCATAGGAGACACAAAACACTGCTCCGTGAGGCCTGGGACCAGGAGGCTGGAGGGAGGAGGTCGAGGAGCTCAAGGAGGCTTTGGGGGAATGTCGACGCGTTCACTGCCTTGATGGTGGCAGTGTTTTCACAGGTGTGAGCAATATTTCAAAACTAATCACATTATAAACTTCAAGTTTGTGACGTTCATCGTATGTCAGTTAGACCTCAGTAACGCTATTTAAAATAAATGATTTATCCCACAAAAGTGATATATATTTATGGTCATATTGGATTCTAGGTCCCCACAAAGTCTTTAGAATGAAAGTATTGCTTGAAATAAAAAAGGTAATATATGTAGACATTGTTCAGTTCACCAGGAAAATAAAACAATTTGAATCTGTATGCTCCTAATAACATAGTTATCATATATATATATATATGTATACATAAAATATAAAACAGGTTAGTAGAACTATAAGGAGAAATCATATAAATCTACTATCATAATGGGAATTTTTTTTTTTTCATAATGGGAATTTTTAACATACTTCTCAGTTAATGACAGATAATGAGCAGATAAGAAAACCAATAAGAATTTATAAGAGATTCGAACAACACTATTGAATTACTTTCTTTAATGGACATCTATAGAACACTTTTTCTAAGAACTCCAGAAAATATGCTCTTGTAACATGTCCTTAATTGTAGTAGGCATTGATGTATCCTTGCTTTGTTCCAAGCCCTATTCTAAGTCCTTTGCATCGCTTAATTTATTTGATCTTTATTTATTGATTTTACAAACGAGGAAACTAAGGCTCAGAGAAGCCGGGTCCCTGTCACACTCACACAGTGACTGGAGAGTCAGAACCTAAACGCAGGCTCTCTGGCTCCAGGGTTTGGTTCTAACAGTCTGCCTCCTGGGACTTTTGTGAAAATTGATCTTATTCTACTCCAAAAAGCAATCTAAGCAAACTTAAGGCAATTGGCATCATGTAAATCACATTCTCTTAAAATGCAATTAATTTACAAACCAATTACTAAGAATAGCTAAGAAGAAAAAATATGAACCACATGTGTTTATAGATTTTTAGAAAACTTACTGATAAGTAAGCCATCATTCAAACAAAGAAATCAGAAAAGAAAGAACAGTTGTTGTATAACTTAAGGATAATAAAGATTCATTAAAACTGTGGAACACAGCTAATGTGGGATTTATAGATGGAGGTTTATAGCCTTAAGTACTTACTTATATTAGCAGTGAAGAAAAGCCAGACTTTAATGACCTCAAGTTAGAAAAAGAACTAAGTAGTTAAAAATAAGCAGAAGTGACTCTCAAGTTAGAAAATCACCTCAAGTTAGAAAAAGAACTAAGTAGTTAAAAATAAGCAGAAGTGACTCTACTTGTATGTTTCAAAATATCCACAATAAAAAAATATCAAAAGAGAAAGAAGAAAGGAAATAATAAAGATAACAGCAGAAATTAATGAAACAGAAAAGATCAACAGAGATGAAACTGGAAACTGATCATCAGAATCAGAAGTCACTTAGTGTAGAAGACTAATGAAATTAACAAATCTCTAACATGATAAATGAGAAAAGGCATATAAAAGGGCATTTAATAATTCCAAATAGGATATTACTACAAAGCAGCAGAGAGTCAAAGAAAAAGAGAGTATTATGAACAAGTTTGGAAACGCAGGCGAAAATTTTAAATTTCTAGAAAAGTAAAATTTCACAAAAACTTTCGAATGTCTGGATTGTTTTTTAACTGTGTAGAAATTAAATCAGGAGCACAAATCTTTCCCCAAACAAAATATGAGGCCCGTCCCTTTCACAGGGGCTGCCAGGAGAGCATTTGAAGGACATGAGTCCCAGTTTTGTACAGTGTCTTCCTGAGAACGGAACGAGAGGAAGACGCCGCGTAACTTTCATGCTTGAACCAGACAGGGACAGTTCAAGAAAGGAAAGTTGGAGGGCAGTCTTAAAAATGTGAGTGCAGAAATCCTCCATGAAGTATTAGCAAACAGGGTCTAGCTCTGATTTAAAAATATAACACATTGTGAGCAAATAGAGGGTATTCTGAGAATGCAAGGTGGGTGTAGCATTACTGCGACGCTCTTGGAATTCACTACATTGCCTGATTAAAGGAGGGCAGTTTCTCACGGCAGCTGATGCATGAACAGCATCTGATTCAATTGTGTCGCCATTCATGACAAGAACTCCAGAAAATCAGGACTCGAGAGAACTTCTCTAGCCTGCCTCAGGCTATCTACAGGAAAGGTCTGGAGGAAATGTCATTGTCTAGAGGGAGAGGCTGAGAACAGGAGGTGGCGACTAAGGAGCCCCCTTCTCCTCCCCTGGCCAGCTGTGTCTTCAGGGGCAGCTCCAGACAGAGCCATGAAGTGAGGGGAAGGGAGTAGCAGCCGCCGTCCGCTGGCAGTTACCCTCTCATTCCAACACACCTCCCATCAGCCTCCTACCTGCCCAGTGACTTCCGCCTGGCCAGTCCAGCAGTCAGCTCCCAGGACTGTTTCTTTGGACGCTTCTTTGGGTTTTTGTTTAAATATCACCTTAGGTGACCGACCATCGCGTTGAAATTGCAGCCCAGACACACCAACACTACTGCTGTTTGCAGCATGTCACCACCTATGCATCTAGATTTATTTACTTACCTAATAAACTGAAGAGTGGTCACATGGCCATCACATGGACAAGGCAGTTATGAAGGCAGTGCCCTGAGAGCCTGAGTTTCGGGGCCGGTGTCTGCAGTTGGCAGTGTGTGCACTGATGCTGTACCCCCACCCCCAGGCGTGTGAGCCCGAGGGCAGGTGACAGTGGGCCTGGGCTTCAACGACCAGTAGGAGTGAGTAGTGAAGGGTACATCTGAGGACAGAGAGGGCTGGTGACTTAGGGCGAGTCACGCCCTGTTGGGCACCCCGGGCCTTCCTCGTGGTGCCATTTCCCTGGTGTTCCCTGGGAGACTGAGAGCTCGGTACAGACCTGGGCCCTGCACCTACTGTGACGCTCACCCAGCTCACCCAGGAGTTGCCCGGCTTCTCGGGCTGATCCCTCCTCCGTGAAGTGGGAGAATATCTCCTTCATACGGTTATTTCGAGGAGTGGATTCTGTGCCTGGTATAGAATTTGCGCCTGTTGGATTTGTCTTTTTTTATTATTGGCCGCTATCTGTGCAAGAGAAGAAAACTACCGCTTTGGGGGCTGCCTGAGCTTGGGCTGCTCTTCGCGTCCTATTTATCAGGCTGCTGAGACTTAAAAAGAAAATGGTGTTTACTTTAGTAGGACGGAGGTTTGAAATTAAGGCATTAAGTAAAAGTGCGTAAGTGACACTCGCTCTGGTTTCCCACACCCCGACTAGCAGCGCCCGACCCTCACAGGTAACTGTGCTCACATTAATGACGCGGCACCTTAACAGTTCTCTCTCGGTTGTTTTTTCTCTTTCAGTCTGAACCCGAGGGCTTTTCTCATTTCCACTTGTACGTTTGTGCTGCTTTTCTCATGAGATGGAGGAAAGAAATACTAGAAGAAAGAGATTTTCAAGTAAGTAAATGGCTTTTCAAAAGAACCAATTGTGATTCTGTACCAGGAGGGAGGTGTATTAAATTTGCATTCACAGAGCTCTGTGTGGAGGGGCTTCCATTGCTGTCCTGCCATTTGCAAGGACCACCTAGGCAGTGGTCACGTGGCTGTCACCTAAGCTTCGTGACACTGTGAGATATTAGATGAGGCTGTGTAATTAGCTTCCTGCAGAAACGTCTGGGAGCCAGCTGTCCTCAGCACTGTGACCCCTGGAGGGGTAGCATTTGACCTCTGGGCCCAGCAGCCTCTTTACAGCGCCTGGAGCATGAGCCTGTCCACTTGGTGCTGTATAATTTGGGGCACGTTGCTTAGACTTTCTGAGCCAGCGTCCTCGGCCACGGAGTGGGAGAGCCATGCTGCTCACTTACCAGAGCACGTCCTGCCCTGCTCTGTGCTCAGCAGAGTGCCCAGCCCAGAGAAGCCCCGTGTTTCTCTGTGTGCTGGCTTGAGCAGCATGGGATACAGGGCACTGCCCGCTGTCTCTGAGGTGCTGCTGGGAAGGGCTTCTGTCTGGCACCCACCTGGCAGAGGGCTCTGGTTTAGCACGGAGCACATTGGCCGCGGAGTCAGGCCTCGCTCGCACGACCCGGGTCAGTCACTTCCTCTACAGGCCCCCGTGAGTCCCTTATCTCTCTGAGGAAGGGACATGCAGGAGGCCCTGTGGCTCCAGGCAACTGCTGGCCTCTCAGTTCTCAGCTCTGTGCTTGCCAGAGGGCTCTGAGGATGCCCACTCCCCTCTGAGGACTGTGGGGGCCTGGCTGCCTGCAGCTTCAATTTGGCCCCAGGAGAGGCTGGACGAGGCCAGGAGTTGCTGATGGGGCCTGGCCCAGCAGATGGCCCCGGCCTGCCCCAAGCCTTGGTGTTCACAGGTGTATGGGGATAGGCCAGTCTTGGTACTTCAGCTCTTGCCTTTTGTCAGCACGGGCTGGGTTTTGCCCTATGGGAGCGTCAGTGCTATGTTGGAGTCCGAGTTAGCTGCCCCCCGCCTCACGTCTTCCAGCCTCCAGCACATGGTCTGGCCGACCCCGCGGGCCCCTGGGAAGCTGCTGGACCTGGGGGCTTTTCTGACTCATCTGGCCCACGTGCCACTTCCCTCTGGGGGATACGGTGGTACATGAGAGGCCGTGACCCTCTGAGGCACTGGGTGAGGACCCAGTCTCCCCACGTACCTGCATCGTCCTCCCACAGCGTCTCGGCCTGTGGGGATGTACAGGGGAGAGGTGCTGCCCAAGTCTACATTGGCCTGGCCGTTTGTCTGCAGGGTGAGAGGTCCAGCTCCCAAGTGGGCAGCGGCTGTTTGTCCGCAAGGCAAGGGGCCCAGCTCCCTTGCTGTACGTGGAGACTCCTTATGGGGTCAAGGCCAGTGGAGAACCTGTTCTAAAAGCAGGTGGCTGGCCACCCCAATAGTCAGGCCTCCGGCCAGCTGGGCATCTCAGGTAGTTCTGTGTCTGGACACTCCCATTGGGGACTCAGGGGTGGAGTCTCTGGAGGCCCAGGAAGACAGTGCTGCCCTCCTGGGTGGGAAGGTGGGTCACGGAGGACTCAAGGTGATGTGAGTCCTTGAAGCCACACCACATGGTGCTCACGTCCTGCTGCAGTGAAACCTGCAGTGAGGGACTCTGCCCCCATTTGCTCCCAGTTAGGGGCAGTGCCACAACGGTCTCCTTCCCACCAGGCAACTTAGGCACACTGACCCTGGAGCATGCAGACATCACAGGTGGGGTTTCTTGTTGCGACAGTGATGTGCAGTAAAGTGTCACATGTGTCCTGGGGACTAAAGCAGGGCCGTGGTCCCAGAGAGGGAGCAGAAAGAAGATAGGGACAGGACGGCCGCTGGAGGCAGATAGGGAGGGGCTGGTGTAGGGTTGGCAATAGCCCTGTCTCACCCCGTCATGTGATGGTGACATCCTGTCCAGGGGACACAAGCAAGCGCCAGAATTCATGGCAGCCTTGGAAGGTGCAGATGACAAGGCAGCCGCCATTCCCCAGCCGCTGAGTTTCATCACGCTCAGTGTGAGGGGCACTGTTTCCTGTTTGGCTGGAGACATTGCCCTGCTGTAATTAGAGGGTGCACTGTGTCGGCCTCCTGAGGGCCCTGCTCTCCTGATGGGAGACTGAGGGAGGACAGAAGACCTGGGCAGCCCAGCAGCTGGGGAGTGGGAAGCAGGGAGCAGGGTGTGGGAGGTGGGGTCTGGGGTGTGGCATGAACTGTGGGAGCCTGTGGAGCCCTTGCAGCTTGTGTGGAGAGGAGGGGCTGGCAGAGGAGCCACCAACTGCGTGTTTCCTGGAAGCTGAGTATAAATGAGTGCTTTGACGACACTCCACGGGCCGGGTGGCACCAGGATGCATTACAGGGCATGGAGTTAAATGGGAAGGGAGATCAGAAAAGAAAACAAATTAAATAAAGAATCGAGGAGCCCTGGTAAGCAGGGGGGAATTGAGTTTGCAATTGTGACATTTTAGGAAAATGATTCTGCATCCTTGGAAGGCAGCGGAATGGTGAGACCCGGAATCCGAGTCTCCAGCAACAGAACGTTCGTGGAAAATGGTTTGAAAAGCCCTCAGTCTTTGCAGCATTATAATTTGTCCCTTGGGAAATAATGTGTTGCTTTAAGTCATTTCCATAGGAACAGAATCATTTTCTGAGGACAAGGTATTCCCAAAAGAAATTCAGAGATTCTATTCTCCTGGTGTTAAACAAGGAGCGAGGCAGGGTGGGTGGGGACGGTTGGGTGGAGCCTTGTGCTCCCCAAATTTGATTCTGGAAAACTTGGGCAGCAAGTGGGAGTTAGGGGACCACCAGTGTCCTGTGTCCCTCAGCCTTTGGGACTGTTAAAGTACCATCGGGTTCCTTTGGCTCTGTGGGCCTCTTCCCTGCCTGCTGGGCAGGGCGCCTGCTCCAGGCAGGCCATGCCTTCTGGAGCACACCCTCCTGTCCTGGGCACTGGGGGCTGAGAGTTTGGAGCTGGCAGGTGCTCAGGAGGGCAGGTGCAGCACTCCCTCCAATGCCGAGCACTGCCCAAATGCAGGCTCAGCAGTCCTTCCCAGGCATCGCCCACCGTACCAGGCTCTACTGTGGGGCCTGCGGGGCCTCTGCCAGCCACTGGAGCCCCAGCTTCAGTGAATCACCTAAGCCCAGGAGTTGGAGGTTGCTGTGAGCTGTGTGACGCCACGGCACTCTACCGAGGGTGATAAAGTAAGACTCTTATCTCTGCAAAAAAAAAAAAAAAAAGTGTGGATTGTGGATCTGACTGGCAGCAAAAAAGGAATGATTTAAGAGTTCTAGGTGGAATTTAATTGTTTCAACAGAGAATGCTACTTCTTTCAAAGTATTATTAATGAAACATTTACAAAAATTAATCATCTAACCTAGGCTATACGTTTTCAAAATTGGAAAAACAGCAATGATATAGGCTGTATTCTCTGAGAATAATCCTTTAAAACTGGCTAATAATAAAAATAACATTAAGTAATCAAGCACTTGGATATTAAAGAATCTTTAGATTCTTTAATTCTTCTAGATTAAAGAGAATCAAGGTGGAAATAATCTTGTTATTATAAACTTCCATTAAGAAATGTAATGGTTAGTGCTGGATTTACAAACAATTCAAAGCCTAAATGCTTTTCTTTTTTAACAGACATTTTGAAAAATAAACTAAGCGTTTAACTCAAAAAATTAGAAATAGAAAAATCAAATCAACCTATGATAATGAGTAACAGTAAACAGATGGGTTAGAACATGGAATCGGCAGGTAGCCCTGAGAACATGCTGGGGGCCTCAGACATGCGATGAAGTGGGCAGGCCCCTAGCAGCAGAACCGAGACACATGGACAGAGTCTGTCGTCGCCTCTAGGTTAGGAAAGAGGAGCTATATATTCTTGTTGCTAAAATTGCCTCCAGATGGGATTTAAAAAACCCAACCTGAATAGAGCCATAGTTTTGTGATAAATTCAGATATTGCCGAAAGTCTTCATTCTAAACATATCTAAAGCCAGAAAATGTCTTCCTGGTCAGTCTGTTGTCACTTCCACAGAGCCTCATGCTGTGTGACCTGTCCCAGACACTTGTGTAAGGGC